>ML376703.1:0-77544 GCA_005239525.1 Nicotiana knightiana | reverse complement strand
AGGGGGGGGGGAGAAAATTAGGGTTTGACTTGCCCAATGCTACTTGGATCTGAACAAAAGCTAGCAAGTCATCACAGGAAAAGAAAGAAGAAAACAATGAAGCACATATTTCTCAAAATGAGATTGATGCAACATTTTTTTAATCTTTTCTTGGAAATTGGTGTTTGTCTTTTCTGGGAGTTAGTTTGAAATGAATTTTATTTTACCCTTTCAATGATCAGTCATTCGTGATTCTTATTGCTGTTAATTACTGATAGGAGGTGGGTGATCAAGATGCTTGCTGGAAATTGTTCAAATCTGCAAGAGATTATGGAAACAGAATCGGAGTTAGTGAAAAAACTGGCTGAGGTCTTATTTTGGATCGTACTGTAAACAAATGAATATTTATAGCCTATTGGTTGACACTATCTGATAGTTACATTCATTGGTACTAGGAATGTTACCACTGATTCTCTCGAGATGTACTGGTTCCAATTCATATCTGTTCTTGAAGTACTTTGGTTCTATGATAGAAATCGTATGATAATTTTCTGTCAGATGAGTCCTTATAACAAAAGAAGCTCTATCATTCCCAGAAAACTATTCTTATTTTTATTTTTTCTATTATTTGTGGAGGCTGAACCAGCTTGGATGAATCTACTATCAGTGTTTGTACTCGTTACCGCAAGTTACTCACTGAGATCTAAGTTGGCTCTCGTTGTTGTTACAGAGATCAAAAATGAACTATCGTGCATGGAATCACCGTTGCTGGTTAGTTTCCTACATGTCAGGGGAACAGGTGAGAGAAAGGTTCATGGTTGATATTTTTTGTGCGACTTCTTGCCAGTTTTATTTCAGTGACTATGTGGAGAACACAAAGTTTTGGTCAGTGGTCATGGTCTCTTATGGATTGTGATAATGTGTTTTGCATATTCCTGATTTTCCCTTAAAGATGGGCTCAGTTTTCTTCAACTCCAGCCAATCATCTTAGGGGCATTCATCTCTTGTTGCGTTCTTCTCTTTGAAATATTATATACATTATGGTACACACAATTCTTAACAAATGGATCTAAATTCATGCATCTAGGTGGTACAGGAGTTTAACAAGTCACGGCAGTGGGCTGACCTCCATGTTGCTGATAACTCTTGCTTTCATTACCGTGCAGTGAGTTTCCATCACAGAGCTATTATTTATGTCTAAACTTTCTGCAAATGCTGCTGGCTAGTTGTGAAATAATCATGTGATTGCCATTTGCTTATAGAGGGTGAAAAGCTTTACTGATGCCTATTTGTAATATATGCTAAAAAATTTCCATCAGAACCTTGATTTGCTTGCCTACTTTGCTTGGTATCACTGAAAAAACCTATCAAACCGAGTATCCTATAAAATATATAATGGTTTGTGAAACCACTTGTTCCATTCAAAGTTCAAACAGAGGAAGACATGAAAGTATAATGTTGTTTATTTGGTATATTGGTCTACACAGCGATTGATGCTTCGTCTGTTTGAAGATTCACAACATAACAAGGATCAAGATGCTAACTTTGATCAAAAACTCCATGAATTGTTGAAGGTACACTTTTGCTCACCTCAAAATTGAATGGCATTTGTCGGGGAATCTTAGTAGTTCAATTGGTTGGCTACTTGAACTTTCACCTTGTTGGTGAGGTTTCAGTTCTCCATGTAATCTCCTCCCCTATTTCCCCTTCCCTACCCCTTATATTGTAATAATAATTTGAAAGAAAAAAAAAGATTCTATTTCCAGAATGTACTCAGAAGATGCTTATAGGGGAAGGCTTAGCATTTCGTGTGAACTTTTGGAGTTTCTTGAAAATTACATGCTTTTCACTAAAAATTTCCTAAAAGTTTCCTCAGAAAATCACAGAGGCTCAGCCCTAATTAGCCAACTATGAGATGCACTAGAATCCTTTTATCTAGTAAAGCGCATGAGGTGTTGCAGGAATTTGTGTGAGAAAAGTATCGAAAATTGAAGTTCCTGATGTGGAGGCGGGAAAGTTGTAGTAAGCTCAACTAGTTCTCAAGCTTTTATGATAAATGCCGAAATCCTGGAGTAATATCTGGAATTGAAGTGTTACTTTTCATTCTTGTTGTTTCTGAAATCAGTAAATCATCCATTGTCAAATACGCAGCAAGTAGCATCTTACTATTTGCTAAATCTTTTTTTTGGGTTCAATGTCTGCTGATAGGAGGAGTTCAACTGGGTGGAGAAGTTGATAAGACGCTATGTGGGGAGAGAGGTATGTATATCACAGTAATTTTCAGAATAACAATTTCTTTTGGTTGTATGACTTAGTGAATTCTGAAAGTTTCCTGAAGCCCCCCCCAAACAGTTCTTTGGTGCATGTTGAATCATAGCATTCCCATCAATCGTCTAATGTTGCACACTAAGTTATGTAGGTTTACAAAAGTAAGTGAGACGTCTAAGTTGACAGTAAGGTGTTGGAGAGGATATACACGCGTCTCCTTGTTGTTGTTGTTTCCTCATTTTGGATCGCCTGTATATTTGAACGTATAATATCCTTACTGCAATCAAGAGAATGATCATTTTGGTGTTTTGATTGTGTTCTGTTATATATAATATATTCTCATATCCACTGCTTCAACATACAAGATACGATCAGTTCCATGCGCAAAATTGATTGCATCAGTCTTTAGTCTTTTATCTGTTTCTGTATCTGGATTGTCTTTTGATTGCTTCATGAAGATACTCCAAAGTCTTACAAGCTTGAAAGCTTAGCGAGAAAGCCTGTCTTATGTTACTTTTTTTTCCCTGACAGGCATTGTGGCTTCATCGCCGCTTCCTCCTGACATACTGGATAAAATATTTTGTGCGCGATGATCATGATAGATCCTTGTCTTCTATCCAGAGAAACATCAGGACAGTTGACATTGACATGCTCATAGATAATGAATTAGAACTATTCCGTTCCTGCACAAATGTACCTGATAGTGACTTTGAGGACTATCAAGCTCAAGCAACCTTTGCTGCAACTTATATGATGTGGCTCAAAAAGGTATTATGCTTCTTCATATTAGTTTCAAGTTTGCAGTAATTTCTAAGCTTTCACGCAGTTGATTTTATTGTTTATTATCAGCAGCTGTCGATGACTCTGTCAATGGATATTCAAAAGGTGGAAACGAGCAGATTGAAGTCAGTCCTAACTAATGTATACCCAGAAAAGAGTTTCGTTTGGAATTCTTTGCTTGAGTTATGTGAAAGCACATAGCCTTCTAATAAGAGAAGATGAGGAAGCTATAGCGTCGTTGTCGTCTCTATTTCATGGATTTAAAATTCCGGTGTTGTTCCATATTTGTTTCAACTTGATGTTATTTCTACTTTTTCTCTCCAAACCACACCGTGCCCCAGCGAAAAGCGCAATACTTCTGAAAAGAACCAGAATGAAAATCTCTATTCTCAATTTTAGCTTAATAAACAGTTAGGATAAAAAGCTACTGGTAATCTGTAAAATACCTTCTATGATAAAGAGCCCAATTGAACTCCTGAATCAGCTCATGAAATTATTCGGATCTTCTCCTTGTATAAATAGCATATCTTGTGCAGCGATGGATATAATCCAATTAACACACAATCAATCAGTCAAATTCAATTACTATCATTCATTTAGTCTTTAGTATTTTTAGACTTTTTACTAGTTTTCTTTATCGCACTTATTTATAGCTTGCTTAAACTTTAAATTAGCCAATGGCTGGTGTCCGTTTTCCACAGAAGCTTAATCCAGAACTCATTTAACCATGATGCTTCATTGAGCAAGTCACGGAACCTATAGAGGGAAAGTAGAGCCTCAATCTCCATGATAATCGTCTGATTATTAGTTGGAAATCATATCAAACTGAAGTATCGAACTACTTATAAGTCCAATTCAATTTTCAACTACAACTATGTGCAACGATAGATGAGTAAACCATTTAATATCACAAGACGAATATTAAATTTGATGGAAGTCTTTGTCCTTGTCGTAGAGAGATCAAATTACAATCCATATTGTGTATTTCTGTTAGACGGTTCTTCAAAACAACCCAACACAAACACACACATACACAAAAAAAGAAGAAGGGAAAAAGCTATTATTGCCCCTCTAATATTGGAAATAATGCACGTTTGTCCTCCGTTTCACTTTACGTTCAATACCTACCCTACCGTTAACAAAGTTTATGTAATTGCCCCTAACCCTAAGAGATGATCGTTACGACAGCTGACCTACTCCATTTTTTCCAAGTCAGCTGCCAAGTCATTTGCCAAATCATCTTTTCATTAAGTTGAAAGCCCCAAAACCCAACGACTTCGTCTTCTTCTCCCAAATTAGATTAACCCAATTTCACTCCCAAAATTTTGACCCGTACCCAACATCTTCTTCTTCTCCACCAAAAGACACTACATTGCTGAGAACTTAGGGTTCGATTGAAATCTTCCCAAAATTTCTCTTTTCTTCATTCTCGTCGTAGTTTTGGTTGATAAATGTCGCAAGGTAGCTGTTCATCACAGATTAGGTGTTGTTGTGGCAATATAGCCATCCACTTCACTTTGTCTACTCCATATAACCCTGGAAGAAAATTCTACAAATGTCCTAGGCCTAAGGTTGTTTAATTTCAGTTTTCTCTTTTTTTTTAAAGTTTACTGTAATTATGAAATCTACAAGTTCAGAGTTTTGTAATGATTAGCTAAATATTCTTTTTGAATTATGTTTGACAGGCTAGTTCATATGGGTTTTGTGAATGGGATGATGAAATCTCTCCGCAAAGTGATTGGACTAATATTAAAGAGGTAACATCGTCGATGGATGAGGTTAAGATGCAAAGGGACAAATTGAAGGAAGAAGTAATTCCATGAAGGCTATACACCAATATGAATTGAATAAAGTCATTAAGTTGAAAGATAAACTTGCTAAGACAAAGATGCTGCTTATGATTTCTTGGGGACTATTTCTTGATTTTTTTGCAACCTCGATGATGAAGTGACAATTTTGCAAAGTCAAGATTGCTGGTTTTGAGTTATATATGTGTACCTGACATTTAGGTCAATTAAGTCATGTTGTAGTAGTATTTGTTGCTATAGTAGAACTTGTTGCTTTCCAGCCATGTTCTGCATATTTGATGATGGTGTTGTAGTAGTATTTGTTGGTCAGTTTATTTTCTTAGTGTATGATGATGTCGGTGTAGTAGTATTTATTATTTTTCCTTACCATTATATGTTCTGCATATTTGATTGTTCTAAATGGCATGTTGAATAACTAAGCCATTTAATTGCTTCCAATCCAATTCATTTAACGTAAAAGGCAGCATCAAGTATAAAACTGAAAACCTTACATTCCAGTCGTAAAAATGGATAACTAGATAACTGGAAAACTGAAATTGAAAAGGGAACAAAATGGACAACAATGAACTGCACATTCACCAACTATCAACATTCATAAAGTGCGTTTAATAAGACAACTGGATACCATATTATAACCCAAAAAGATGTCAACACCTAGTTATAACATGGCATCCAACAGTTACAACCAAAGAACCACAACCAAAATAGAAAGTTTATTGTCATGGCAGTAATTACAATACTTTCAAAAATTTACATTATAAAAGTTCACTAGAAGCAAATTTCCATCACTTCTACTCCTTACCACTAGCCTTTCTTGCTTGAACTTGGTCAACCTTTGTTTGTTCAACTGATTTTCAGTGATGGCAGAATTTCCCGGCCATGTTAAGCCTTTTTGCTAAGAAAGTAAGCTTCGATGGTTGACTTACACCGCTTGAATCACCAACAAATATAATTTTCCTGGTTGCAGCTGGTACACTTTGCTGCCTCAACTAGAGTCGTGTCCTTACTTCTGAGATACTCCTTGATCTAATAGTTATGTCAGGCTCAGGTTCAAAGTTAGGGATCTCAAAATCTGGACATTCATTACTAGTTGGAAGCTGCCTTTGAACTGCAGGGGTTGGCATAAACACAAAGTTGCTGGATTGACTGTTTTGACTTGGCTGGGGTGCTGACAAATGGAAGTCATCTTCAGTTGGGATCTGCAGCAGCTGGGGATATATGTTGTTCATCATCAGGTTCACCAACCAAAGTTCTTTGTTTTTTATCTGCTTTCCCCTCTTGCCACCTATTGGATGTTTTCCTTTAGAGTGCTATTATCAACACACACAATTATATGTTAGAACAAGGCAGAAAAAAATAGAAGCATAAATTTATTGTTCAAGAGATAGATTACCTTGGCATATCCCTTAGCGTTATGTCCAGGTTCTCCACAGTTATTACATATCATTACTCTCTCTTTTCTGGATTGAGACCATTTCCCTTGCCTATTAAGGAACTCATTTGTCTCTCTTGTTCTTTTTACTTTTGGCCTGCCAGCCATTCTTACAAATTAAGGTGGTTCCATATTCTGTGAAGGGTCTATCTTTGTCACGACCCAAATTTTCCTCCGTTAGGTATCGTGATGGCACCTAGTCTTAAGGACTAGGTAAGCCTAATACTCATGGAATAGCAACAATAATAAATAAAAATCAAATATTTTTCCGAAATAAAGAATTCCTTTATACAATGCATATTCCTAAAATCCGAGTAGTACAAGTCATAAGCTCTATAAGGTTACTACAACTTCTAAATATAACTGTTTGGAAGTAAGTAAAACAGTGTAAATACAGAATAGGGAGGTGACTCCGAAGCCTGCGAACGCGACGACAGGTTTACCTTGAGTCTCCTCAGCAAGAACCCGCACAGCTACTAACGATCGATATCTGGATCTGCACAAAAATGTGCAGAAGTGTAGAATGAGCACACCACAGCGGTGCCCAGTAAGTATCAAGACTAACCTTAGTAAAGTAGTGACGAGGACTAGTCAAGACACCCACTAGTCTAATAAATTAACAGGCATAAATATAGGAATGACAGGGCATGACACCTATCTAATGACTACACAATATAGTTAACAACATAACAACTACAATGCGGAAGAAAATACAACAATTAACGACGGAACATCATAATAATACATATAATGGATGGACGGGAACACATCGCAAGTCCGAAAATCACAACACAATAAGAAAAAGTAGTAACTCAACACTGCATTAGTCTCCATACTAGGCCTTAGCCACAAATAGCATTAAAATGGTCAAAATCTTCGTGTGTAAATTTTCACCCGCAAGTTTCTATATTGAAAGCTTTAAGGTAATATCCTTTTTAAAGGGAAATTCTTTTGAAATATAATTTTCCCAAGAGATGTCTCTCGGACATAGTTTCTTCAAGATAAAAGCTTTTCAAATATACTTCTCCAAAGAAAGTGTCCTTTAAACATAGTTTTCTTCAACATAAACATTTTCCAAAGGGATATCCTTCAACATAGTTTTTTTTTAACATGAACATCTTTCAAATATTCTTTTTCCAAAGGAATGTCCTTCAAACATAGTTTTATTCAAGGTAATTATTTTCAAATTGTACTTTCCAAATAATTGTCTTTCAAACATAATTCCTTTGATAAAGTCTACCGGGATCCCATACCCTAGTTCCGAATTTATCACACAATACAAAGGATCTCCCGGAATACGTCTGTAGTCCCAAAATAATATGCAGTGCTGGGGGATCTCCCAGAATACGTCTGTAGTCCCAAAGTAAATATGCAGTGCCGGGGGATCTCCCAGAATACTTCTATAGTCCCAAAGTAAATATGCAGTGTTGGGGGATCTCCCGGAATACGTCTGTAGTTCCAAAGTAAATATGCAATACATGGGGGATCTCCCAGAATACGTCTGTAGTCCCCAATTTAAATATGCAGTGCAACAACCAAACACAACAATTATAGCATAACAGAAAACTAGTACATCACCACGTCAAATAAAAAGCAATCATGACAATGACACAAGGTACGGCGAATAAATCAATGCAAGAACTTCAACTCACAAAGAAACAGTAGAACATCGTTCACAAGGAATAATCACGGTAAAAAATACTAAGTGTAAAGAGAACAGCTTGACAAGGGAAAAGCAGAAAAGCAACAAATCCACAAATTTAAGTCAACAAGGAGAAGACAACACAAGTCAAATAATTCCAAGTAAGGACAAGTCGACTAAGATATATGTTATCTAAACCCCTTATGAGGTTGAGCAATTATGAGGGATATTCAACGATTCAATTAATTATAGGTAGTTTATGAAAATATAGCATGATGATAGAGAGGTAAAAGCTGTGGTTAAGTCAAATCAGAGTCACGTAGGCGGTAAGGGTGGATCCTAAAGCAATTAGCTCTAATCAAAGCATGTAGAGGGGAAACTAGCAAATAAGGACTCAAGCGTATCAAGAACTTCATACAAGGTAAATATAAGGACATAAGAACCCTAAAAGGTCAACCTTCTACAAATAAGTCCGAGCACACACTCGTCACCTCGCGTACACGGACAAAAATCAACGTAGAAGACTCAAATCCTAAGGGGTAATTCCCCAACACAAGGTTAGGCAAAATACTTGCCTCAACCGCTCGGATCAAACTTGAAATCACATTCTTGCCACGAGTATCCGACTCCAAATGGTCCAAATCTAATCAAATCAATAGCATCGTGTAAATAATACTACAAGCAACAAGTTTAAATAATAAATTCGAAGCTAAGACGCGAAATTAGAAAAATCGCCCATAAAGTACCCCGGGCCCACGTCTCAAATTCGGGTAAAATTTACAAATTATGAACACCCCGTCAATTATGAGAACACTCGAACAAGAATCATCAAAATCCGACGTCAAAATCTAACTCAAATCTCGAATTTTCAATTGGGGAACTTTTTCTCCCATTTCCAAAATTTTACTCTCAAATTCCTTGACTGAAAGAGGAAAAACACAATAGATTAATGCAATAAAACCAAATTCGAGTAAGATTACGTTACCCGCAAGATTCCTCTGAAAATCCGTCAAAGAATCGCCTTCTCCCGAGCTCAAAATAAAAAATGGAGTAAAAATGAACAAACCCTCGATTCTGCCCCCTTTTCTGCCCATAGATCCTCACACCTGCGCATTCCGCTCCTGCGGTCCTACCAATTGCACCTTCGCATTTACTTAAGTCGCCAGATTCCGCACCTGCGCCCAGGTTTCTCTTGTGCACCTGCGCTCCATCCCCAGCTTCCCAACTTCCGCATCTGCGTCTCTCACACTTGCGGCTCCCAATCTGCCGGTGCTTAAAAACACCATAAGTCCAACACCAGCAATAGCCTAAGTCCAAAATTCTTCCCGTTGAGCATCCGAAACATACCCGAGGCCCCCCGGGGCCTCAACCAAAACCACCAACCAGTCCCATAACCTCATTTCAACCTATTCGAACCTTCAAACCACATCACATAACACCAAAAACGAGTATTAAACATGAATTCGAGCCTAAGAACTAAGCATTCTTTCCAAATCTACAAACGATTCCGAAACACGTCAAAACTAGTCCGAATGACCTCAAATTTGACACACAGGTCAAAAATGACATTATGAACCTACAACCAATTCTGTAATTCGGTTCCGGGCTCGATATCAAAATTTCACCTATCGGCCGAAATCGCCGAAAATCTAACTTTCGTAAATTCAAGCCTAAATCTATCACATACCTCGAAAACACATTCCGGACGCATTCCTCAGCTCAAAATCACCATACGAAGCTGCTGACATCATCCATAACTCGTTCCAGATCCGTTTACATAAAAAGTCAAATTTCGATCAAAACTTCATCGTTTAAGCTTCCAAAACAACAATCCTTCTTCCAGTTCGACTTTGAATCATCCGATAACTGAATCCAACCATGCACAGAGGTCGATATACACAATGTGAAGTTGTTCAAGACCTTAGCGCGTCGTTTGGTGGTTTATGGTCGCGATAAGCTTCATTTCAGGTATTATGACTCGTAGGCATGGTCGGAATTGAATTTCGGGAAGTTCGGAGTCGAATTGGAAAGAAAGTTCTCATTTCGGAAGCCTTAAGTTGGAAGAATTGACTAAGATTGGATGTTTGAGTAAACGGCCACAGACTCAGGATTTGAAGGTTCAAGCAGGTTTGTATGATGATTTCAGACTTGGACGCATGTTCGGAGCGGGGTTTGGATGACTCGAGAGCGTTTCGACGCATAGTGTGGAAGTTAGTATTTTGGAAGAAATTTCATAATCTGGGTTGAAGTGCATTTCAGCGTTATTGATGTCCGTTTGGGATTCTGAATTTGGGAATAGTTCCGTATGGTGATTCTGGTGTTAGGAGCGTGATCGGAAGTGAATTAGGAGGTCCGTAGGTCATTTTGGAGTCATTTGGCTAAAGATAGAAAATTTGAAGGTTTTGAGGAATTGAGCCGGAAGTGGAAATTTTGATATCGGGGTCAGATTCCGATTTCGAAAGTTGGAACAGGTCCGTAATGTTGAATGTGACTTGTGTGCAAAATTTGGGGTCAACCAGACGTGATTTGATAGGTTTCGGCATCGAATGTGGAAGTTGGAAATTTCAAAGTTCATAAAGATTGAATTGAGTTGCGATCCATTGTTTCGATGTGATTTGAGGCCTCGAGCAGATTCGTGTGATGTTTTGGAACAAGTTGGTGTGATTGGACGGGGTCCCGGGGGCCTCGGGTATGTTTCGGGGTGGTTTCAGATCATTTCCCCATGGTTTGCTGCTGCTGGTTTCTGGTGCAATTGGTGTGCAATGCGATCGCGGTCACTGGTATGCGATCACGAAGAGGAAAATTGGGGGCTGCTGGGATTGGGTTATGCGAACACGGGGAGGGGAGTGCAATCGCGAAGGTATAGCGAAGCTGGCCTTCGCGAACGCGTTTGGAGGATTGCGAACGCAAAGAGTAAAATTTTGGGCCTGGATTTCTGGGCTTCGCGAATGCGGGGGCACAGACGCATTCGCAAAGAAGGGCAGCGTTGGGCAGTGAGTTGATTTAAAGATGGAAATTGGCCATTTCTTTTCATTTTTCTCATGGCTTGGGTGATTGTTGGAAGGTTTCAAGAGGGGGGTTTCATCATCAATGGCAAGGTAAGCTATCCCCACCTATTGTGAGTTAAATATATGATTATACATGGATTTGAACATTAAAAAATTGTGGAAAAATTGGAATTTTGAAAAAAGACCTAGAATTTGTATTTTGGATTTTGACCACGAATTTGGGCATAAAATTGGAAGAGAATTATATATTTGAGTTCGTAAAGTTATGAGTAATATTTATCTTCGAAAAATTTCGGAATCCGGACACGTGGGCCCGAGGGAAATTTTGTCAACTTTCCGAGCGGAGTTGGGAATTTATATAAATTGAATTGTTATAAGTATTAGAATATATTTTCATTGGTTTGCCCATTATTTGGATTGTTTTGGGGCGTTGTGCATCAATTTGAGTCATCAGAAGGGCTTGGAAGCCAGTTATGAATCTTCGGAGCGAGGTAAGTCTCCTTTCTAACCTTGTAACAGGGAATTATCCCCATAGGTGAAATAATTAAATATGTGCTATTATTTGTGGGGGCTATGTACGCACGAGGCGATGGGAGTCCGTGCGTAGCTACTATTATTCTTATGTCCAGGTAGTCTAGTACCCAAAAGCATATCTTATTAGCCGTACTTGTAACTTTACTGACGAATTTAAAAATGCTTAAACCTTATCGAACTTGACAAATGAATTTCTAGAAAAGATTTAAACACTATCTTTGTGACCATTAAAAGAGAAATTATCATTTTCTTGGGTAATTATTTTCCCGATATAGTGGGGGTAGACTGTTTGAATGTGTATGCTTACGTGTGACCGCTTCGCAATTTATATTCCGCGATCGGGGTGATTTATTCCATTACTCTCATGGGAGCGGGTCGTACGGCACGGCAGGTTAATAGATGCATCTATGGTTCGCACCATTCGACCCTTCGGCCGTGCACATTTTACATTTATGTTGGTTCGGGCCATTCGACCCTCGGCATTTCCTGCGCATAATATTTGTTGGATACCATCTGTGATTTGAACTGTTTAATTGTCTTAAGATATGAGTGGTTAACTGAGATAACGAAAACTGGATTTATAGTTTATGGAAGAAATTGTCCTTTCCTGCTGTTATATGTTATTTGATAGTAACATCCATGTTTGAAATCACACTTGATTATATTAATTTTCCCTCTAGTAAGTGTCAAAGTCGACCTCTCGTCACTACCTCTTCGAGGTTAGGCGGGATACTTACTGGGTACACATTGCTTTCGTACTCATGCTACACTTGTTGTGCATTTTGTGCACATGTACATCTATATCTAGTGGCCCCGCTTGGTGCCGTGGCATGGTTGATATGAGGACTTAGCTGAGTTGCACCTCTCGAGACGAACCGCAGCTAGCAGAGTCTCCTTCAGAGTATTGAGTTGTACTTACTTTACTGTCTCATTTGTATTATGGATGGTTATTGTATTTCATTTGGTTTGTCTTAAAAATTGCTCATGCACTTGTGACACCAGGTTCTAGGATGTGTTTGTTAATTGAGGTGTTAAAACATCGTTATTTACTCAGTAAATTTTATTGATTATTATAAAATGAAATGAAAAGTAACGATTTCAAAATAATAAAATAGGAACTTAATTAACTAATGATTGTCGGCTTGCCTGACTGTGGTGTCCGGCGCCATCACGGCCTTAATGAATTTTTGGGTCGTGACAACGTGGTATCAGAGCACTAGGTTCCCTTAGGTCTCACGAGTCATGAGAAAGTCTAGTAGAGACTTGCAGATCAGTACGGAGACGTCTGTACTTATCTTCGAGAGGCTACAAGGCTGTTAGGAGTACTTCACTTCTTGATTCCTTATCGTGCAGTTCGATTCCTATGAGGCTTATGCCTACGTTTCTTCCTACTCAATCTTACACGTCGCGAAGCGCTTGCTGTAAATCGAGAATTTGAGGAATTGTACTGGTACTATAGATATGGTGCGTGATGTTTCTCCATGCGTAGTTGGTTGGGGATATTGTCGTTGCTCTGCGTGAGAATATTATGTTGTTTCAGCTCAGTAGTTGTGTTTCTGAGAGCTTTGAGGCTATGCTCAGGTGGTTATGATGCTTATGATTGGTTATCACACGGTATTGATATGATGATAGGATGCTTTCCCATATGTCGGGGAAATGTATGACTTGATAGGAGTTCTACTCGGAGCGTGACTCTGACATTTCAGTATTTTATTTCCGGCGGAGGGAAGACAATTGGACTATAAATGATCAGGTTCGGGTTGATAGAGTAATGAGACTGGGTGTTTTCAAGTGAGGTGGAATATTCATCTATGATGTCGCATTGTCGTCTTTGATCGAAAAGGATGTGTTAAGTTCGTCGGTGCTATGGTTTCTTTGGTTGCATTGGGTCAGAGTAATGTGAAGTAGTATTGAAGAAGCGACTGTCAGAGATCGTGGTGTGCGGTGGTTCAGGATTGAATAAGTATTTCTAATGTAGGCGGCTCGAGGAAGATGATCTTCAGAGAGTTTTGAGGTTGTGGTGGTCTGCTGGTTTAAGTGCTACAGAGAATGATCTTTATTTGAGGCAAAAACTGGGCAGCATACGATGAGGAAAGACATGTGGGAAGTGTCAGGAAATGGTTAAATTTCTTGTAGGCCAGGTGTAAGAATCGGAAGTCGAGTTGTTGCTTAAAGGAGTGAGTTTGACCAAAGTGGGAGAGTGGCAGTGTAGCATATGAGTTCTGTGGTAAGATAGCTACACATCTTGAAGAGAAGTTTCGAGCAATTTGAGAATTTTAGTGGACGGTGATTGGGTCCACGGGCTTAAATTGAAATATTGGCTATTTCGGCAGAATATTGGATACAACAGAGAGGAGTTGTTCGATATGAAGAAGGATGCAGCATAGCTGTGAATTAGAAGATATTGTCGCGCATTTAGTAGATGTCCATGAGGAGCGGACGGACTGGTAAAGTTGGTAAATGAGAACGGGTGTAGGATGGGGTATTGATGTCGTAGAGATTGTGTAGTACAGCATCTTTGGAAGGTGTCAGTTGGTAATTTTCGCAGGTGGATCATCTTCTGTGAGCAGGTCAGAGGTTGCGTGTTTGGCGGTTTTTGCAAGGGATCTTACTGACTATTCAGCAAGAGGTCGGATATGAGAATGTGGTTAATGACTCAGAGCGCTTGTGAACTACTAACAGAAGGATTTCAAGTAATTTGGCGAGTTGGTTATGCAGGATCATGTCAACAATGAAGGAAAATTCTTGGTGAGTCCTAGATTTGTGTAATAGCAACTTCAGGCTAAGTGGGAGAGTTCCACCGCGTACGATTAGGTTGCATGGGTATAACTAGCGAAAATTCTGGTCATCGACATATTAGTGGGTTATTACAGCTAAAGGAAGAAGACATGAGTAGTAATTTAGCATAGGATTTGATAAATGTGTGCAAAGGCTGGCCTTATGGAATCAGGTTTAGGCTTTGGAAAGATTCAGGATTTATGCTTAGTACAAAGGTAATTTGCAAGGGAAGTGATTCAGTCGGGTGCTTATTCAAGATGGTGTTCAGGTACCAGCGAAGCCGTGGAGTTGATTATATTCGGGACCAAGCCAGAGTGGGTGACTCTCAATAGCAGTCCTAGTAGATTCAAAGGTTAGAATGTGGTGTCTAAGGATTTCAAGCCCACAGTATGGTTAAGAATCGAGCTTCCGCAGCATAATTTTGAGAAAGAAAATATGGTTGGAGTGTTCTATGTTATCTTTGGCATGCAGAGTAGCATTTGGAGGAAAAAAGAGAAAATGACTTCGGGTTCGTAGAAGGGTTATCGAAATGGGTATACCGGTCGGAGATGTGAATATGCGTGCAAGGAGAGTATGAAACAGTTCATGGGCTTGGAGAGAAATTAGTCTCATGGAATGAAATCACTCGAAGTGAGTGTGAATTGAGTTGCTATGTGTTGATTTGGAGTTATCATCATTCCTAAGGTGAGTGCGAATTGGATTAAGGTATCAGATGGGTCGTGTTATATGAGCTTATGGAAGGATTAATTGAATCTCACTGTGGTATTGTGGCGGTGTTAGCATATGGGCATTGTGAGTTATTGTTCATCTTGATCTATGACTTGAGCAAAGTGAGGGGAGTCTAATGTCGATAAGTTGATCGCGAGTCTAAGTGTCGTATCAGTTTCAGTTTGAGGTATTCGGGTGAATCAGTTATGTCCTGCAGAGGTGGAGTTTGAGAATGGAGCGAGTAATGGAAATTTGGAGAAGTGTAGGCGGATCCCGGAAGGATTGTGGTGGCATAGGCTATTACATGAGGATTTGCATGTTTTGTGATTATAAGAATTCACTCGTGTGTCGTTATGGTTCTCTGAAATTAAGTTAAGTAAAAGGTTTCTATGTGATAAAGTGTTCGCCCTAATAGTGGTTCAGGAGTTATGATGGAATTCTTGTGCTATTTCATATTGGCATGTTAGGTGCAATGAGCAGTATGGAATTTGAGGTAAGGATCAAGGTTGCGGTTCGGTGTTGACAAGGATGTCACGAGCTCGTATGATCAAGGAAAGGGATTTGGGTTTTTAGAGTAAGTTGGTATCGTCTTCGGCGTCACCTGAGATCGGTGGTGGTGTAAGAGGCTTTGCGTTCTGGTTGCAGGTTTCTTGGTTGGCTTTACAGCATTAGTGTGATCAGCGGTATGGATGTGCAGACTTGTTACCTTGTGTGGAAGGTCGTGGGAGCGTGACCACGGGAAGATCGTATAAGTGTGACATGTAGTCACTTAATTGATTGAAGATTCAAACCGGGTATAAAGAAGTATAATATTGTTTATTTGAGAGTTTATTCCTGGAGGGCGCTCGGTTCATTTGGTTGCGGATGTAGGGGTTTCTCTCTGGCTATGATGGTTGTTCTTTCATTTTATGAGAAAAGTGGGTTATTATGGACCCAGGTAAGGCTATTAGCCTAGTTCGGTGCGAGCGGAATCGGCTTGAAGGTTGTGAATGGATTTAAGTATGATTATGGGCTCCATGTGAGTCAGAGGTGTTCGTTTCAGTATGGCACTTCTCTCGGAGGGATATTAGAACATCAGATGTTGTTCCATCTTCGTTCATTTTAGGTAATATTATGTTGTGCCGTGTGAGTTGTGAAGACGGCTTGATAATTTCTTATGTGTTGAGATTCCGCGTAGTGATGATGATGTGTGAGCAGGATAGCTCTTGAGATTCAGAGTATATATATCACACTTTAGTTGTTCATGAGTTTGTAGCGTATGGCTCTATCAATCTCCCCAGGATGGTATTATGCACTTAGCGTGCTTGTGACCGATATTCGATATTTTGTGGTAATGAGCAATTTAGCTCCGTGTGTATCTCCTTACGTGAATTTTATGTTATTTGCATTGGGTGGCACGCCGCCACTGTTATGTTATTTGGGGTGGCACGCCTCCACGGTTATGTTATTTGGATCAGGTTGCGTGCCGCAACAGTGTGATGTTGAGTACGGTTCCCTATATCTATTTTCTTGTGTGTTTTGCTTCCTAATTTCTGAGGAAAGTTCATAATAGTTGCGTGAGTTGAGTAGTCCTTTCCTGAGTCAGTTCTTTACGTATCACGTTCGAGTTGTGGCCTATTGGCGCATTGTGGTATCATGTGAGACTGTTGGTCATGGCTGGGGTGACTTGTTTTCTGAGCAGTTCATACTGGGTGAGACGAGATTATTGGATTAGGGATCAATGCGATAAGATTATGCGAAGTATATTAAAGGACAAATACCATTATTTGGTTCGTAATGAGGTGATGATTCTAGTCAAGAGGAGAGATTCAATGATTTGTTGACTCTGCAGTTGGTTATAAATTTCTACACATCTCCTCTGTTGCGGTGGTTTTCGTAAGCGTTATAGCAGGACCTATATATAAGTCATGAGGTGCATTGGGAGCATCAGATTCGTGGAATTTTGGATATTAAGGTCAGGGAATGTAGTTATGGTTAAATGATGGGTTATGCGGTGTATGGTGATAATTCAGCGAAGGCATGCAATCATATTCCGGTATCTCGTGTAGTGACTAATTCGGTGTTCATATATTGGAAACAGTCCTGGAAGAGGATTTCAGGTGTTGGAACTGGGTTCTGAGCTTATTGTATGGATGAAAGAAGATAGTTCGGATTTTATCGAGCTAATGCGCCCATCTGAGTGGTGGCAACACAGGTAGGTGCACAAAGTGTTAAACGCTGATTTCAGATACCTTCAGAGCAATTCTTAGCACGTTCGAGGATGAACGCATGTTTAAGTGGGAGAGAATGTAACGACCCGACCGGTTGTTTTAAGCTCTAGCGCGTCGTTTGACGGTTTAAGGCCGCGAGCAGCTTCATTTCAGGTATTATGACTCGTAGGCGTGGTCGGAATTGAATTTCGGGAAGTTCGGAGTCGAATTGGAAAGAAAGTTCTCATTTCGGAAGCCTTAAGTTGGAAGAATTGACTAAGATTGGATGTTTGAGTAAACCTCAGACTCAGGATTTGAAGGTTCCCGCAGTTTCATGTGATGATTTCAGACTTGGGCGTATGTTCGGAGCGGGTTTTGGATGACCCGGGAGCGTTTCGGTGCAAAGTGTGGAAGTAAGTATTTTGGAAAAAATTTCATAACTCTGGGTTGAAGTGCATTTCAGTGTTATTGATGTCCGTTTGGGATTCCGAGTCTGGGAATAGCTCCGTTTGGTGATTCTGGTGTTAGGAGCGCGATCGGAAGTGAATTCGGAGGTATGTAGGTCATTTTGGAATCATTTGGCTAAAGATAGAAAATTTGAAGGTTTTGAGGAATTGAACCGGAAGTGGAAATTTTGATATCGGGGTCGGATTCCGATTCCGAAAGTTAGAACAAGTCCGTAATGTTGAATGTGACTTGTGTGCAAAATTTGGGGTCAACCAGACGTGATTTGATAGGTTTCGGCATCGAATGTAGAAGTTGGAAATTTCAAAGTTCATAAAGATTGAATTGAGTTGCAATCCATTGTTTTGATGTGATTTGAGGCCTCGAGCAGGTCCATGTGATGTTTTGGAACAGGTTGGTGTGATTGGACGGGGTCCCGGGGGCCTCGGGTGTGTTTTGGGGTGGTTTCGGATCATTTCCCCATGGTTTGCTGTTGCTGGTTTCTGGTGCAGTTGGTGTGCATTGCGATCGCGGTCGCTGGTATGTGATCGTGAAGAGGAAAATCGGGGGCTGCTGGGATTGGGTTATGCGAACACGGGGAGGGGAGTGCGATCGCGAAGGTATAGGGAAGCTGACCTTTGCGAACGCGTTTGGAGGATTGCGAACGCAAAGAGTAAAATTTTGGGCCTGGATTTCTGGGCTCCGCGAACGCGGGGTCACATACGCGTTCACAAAGAAGGGCAGTGTTGGGTAGTGAGTTGATTTAAAGACGGGAATTGGCCATTTCTTTTCATTTTTCTCATGGCTTGGGTGATTTTTGGAAGGTTTCAAGAGGGGGGTTTCATCATCAATGGCAAGGTAAGCTATCCCCACCTATTGTGAGTTAAATATATGATTATACATGAATTTGAACATGAAATTTTGTGGAAAATTTGGGATTTTGAAGAAAGATCTAGAATTTGTATTTTTGGATTTTGACCACGAATTTGGGCATGAAATTGGAAGAGAATTATATATTTGAGTTCGTAAAGTTATGAGTAATCTTTATCTTCGAAAAATTTTGGAATCCGAGCACGTGGGCCCGAGGGAAATTTTGTCAACTTTCCGAGCGGAGTTGGGAATTTATATAAATTGAATTGTTATAAGTATTAGAGTATATTTTCATTGGTTTGCCCATTATTTGGATAGTTTTGGGGCGTTGTGCATCAATTTGAGTCATCCGGGTAGTCTAGGACCCAAAAGCATGTTTTATTTGCCGTACTTGTAACTTTACTGACGAATTTAAAAATGCTTAAACCTTATCGAACTTGACAAATGAATTTCTAGAAAAGATTTAAACACTATCTTTGTGACCATTAAAAGAGAAATTGTCATTTTCTTGGGTAATTGTTTTCCCGATATAGTCGGGGTGGACTGTTTGAATGTGTATGCTTATGTGTGACCGCTTCGCAATCTATATTCCGCGAGCGGGGTGATTTCTTCCACTACTCTCATGGGAGCGGGTCGTACGCCACGACAGGTTAATAGATGCATCTATGGTTCGCGTCGTTCGACCCTTCGGCAATGCACAATTTACATTTATGTTGGTTCCGTTCGACCCTCGGCATTTCCTGCACATGATATTTGGTGGATACCGTCTGTAATTTGAACTGTTTAATTGTCTTAAGATATGAGTGGTTAACTGAGATAACGGAAATTGGGATTTATAATTATGGAAGAAATTGTACTTTCCTGCTGTTATATGTTATTTGATAGTAGCATCCATGTTTGACATCACACTTGATTATATTACTTTGACCTCTAGTAAGTGTCAAAGTCGACCTCTCGTCACTACCTCTTCGAGGTTAGGCGAGATACTTACTGGGTACACTGCTTTCGTACTCATGCTACACTTGCTGTGCATTTTGTTGCACGTGTACATGTATATCTGGTGGCCCCGCTTGGCGTCGTGGCATGGTTGATATGGGGACTTAGCTGAGCTGCACCTCTCGAGACGATCGGCAGCCAGCAGAGTCTCCTTCAGAGTATTGAGTTGTACTTTATTTACTATCCCATTTGTATTCTGGACGGTTATTGTATTTCATATGGTTTTTCTTAAAAATTGCTCATGCACTTGTGACACCGGGTTTTGGGATGTGTTTGTTAATTGAGGTGTTAAAACATCGTTATTTACTCAGTAAATTTTATTGATTATTATATAATGAAATGAAAAGTAACGATTTCTAAATAATAAAATAGGAACTTAATTAACTAACGAGTGTTGGCTTGCCTGACTGTGATGTCCGGCGCCATCACGAACTTAATAGATTTTTGGGTCGTGACAGGGTCGTTACAATCTTCCAGAACTTTTCTCCTCTCACAGGTTGTAACTTATGAGAATAAGTTTGGAGATTTATGTCTTTGGAAAGGTACCAGTGAATCTCGCTTAAAGGGTCAACCTTCTTATACAGTAGGGCACAGATTGCATGAGGACATGGGATTCCACAAAGGTCCCATGTCCTGTAAGTGCATTTTTCCCCCTAGATTCACAATGTGTCTATCACTACCTTCTGTCACTTCATAACCTTGGTCATACTGCTATTCACATGATACTTTTGTGGAATCCTCATGAATTGGTTATACAAATTTAGAGTCTTGGGACTGTATTCACTTCCCCATCCCACCACTTCAGCTTCATTTTCATAATCTTGATTTTGATCTCCTCTAACATTTTTATAGTTGGCTTGTGTCTGGCTAGCAATATCCATGCTTCCATTAGATTATTATCCACTGACAGGTTCTGGCAGGTAGTATCAAAGAATATCCTACTTTAGCAAGTAGGTGGATAATTTAACAGATCTTTAACAATAGCCTTACCATCATCATCTACTTGGATCATATAGACATACTCTTTAATTGATCTTGGAAGTACTCTTCATAGGTACTCCAGGCTACCCACCAAAGATATTTTTTGTATTCCCCAGACCCCCATCTCTTGCACCAGTTTGCTTATATGTGTCTTACACAGAATCTATGGTGTGCCTCGGGATGAACTCTTGAGATTGAATCAATAATCCCCAGCATATAAAGGAAAGAGTAATAATTATAATCTATATATACAAATTGGTAAAATAATAAAATAATGAAGCAAAGTGTTCATACCTTCTTCATATCTGAGATAAAAGTTATTCGTTCACCCATCTTAAGGTCTAGTGACATTTGTATATGACTTAAAAACCAGTTCCATGTGACTTTTGTTTCTTTATCCACAATAGCCCAAGCTAATGGATAAAAATGATTTGCAAAATCTTGACCATCTGCCACCAAAAGCTGACCCTTAACTTTCTCTTTCAAAAAAGTTCCATCCAACCCTATTAAGAGCCTCAACCCACTCTTAAACCCCATCTTCATTGCATGAAAACATATGTACATCCTTAGGAACCTTCTCTTGCCTTCAGCAAGAACATCCTTTGATAAGTTAACTACCACGTCACTTCCACGATTACTAAACTTCAATTCATTAACATATGCCACTAGCTTATTATATTCATCAGTAAAACTCCCTTTCAGACTCTCCAAAATCAATCTCTTTGCCCTCTTACACTTTGCCTCACTAACATTTACATTAAATGCAGCCTTCAGGCTTGCCCTCATCTCTCTAACCTTAGTTTTTGGATCATCTTACAATCCTCTCTTGAAGTATGCAACAATGGTCTTGGCATTAACTCTATGATTCTCATATGCAGGTTCACAAATGTGCTCAGAATTTTAAGTTCCTAATTCAGCCCAACCCCCTGAATAATTCCTAGATATGTGACATACAAAAGGGCAGCCAGCTTCAAAAATGTACCTAAGCCTAGTTGGGTCACTTTTAACTTAATAGAACCCATAACCATTTGCAAGTGCATACATATTTATCACTTTCCTAGCTTCAACAATATATTTGAATGTCATGGACATATCCAAATCTTTATAGTCGGTCAATTTGTCATTGATGTCTCTCCTTTTTTGTATAAAAAGTTTCTCTAGTTGAACAAAATCATAGTCTGAAGAAATATCATATGCATTATCAGCACAATTATCACTTTCATCACAATCAGTGCCAGCTTCAAGTTCATCATGCTCATTATGATGGATTATACTAGGTACATTAATACTTGGCTCACATTCCTCTACAACAAATATGTATATAACATTGAACTGGTTGTTCACAAAGTCCAATAAAGTCCTAATGTCATAATCACCTTCTATTTCATAGTATGTACCAGAAGGACCATTAACTATCAGTTGTTGGACTCCTATATACCCCAGGTTAGAAACATATTCATCCACTAAATCATTATAGGAAAGCAAGTCAGAGCCAAAACCTTTCTTGGTGTGCAGAAATTTTCTTGAGTATGCCACGAGTGGTTTCTTGACCCACTCTCCACCATTATGAAAGACCAAATCCAACGGGACTATTTATAGTAAACTATAGAATAAAGAATATACATATTTAAGACAAACTAAAATCACGTAAGGTTAAAAATACATAAACAATATAACATACACTCTAAAATCAGTCAACATGAACAAACAAAGACTAATTGAAGGCAAAATAAAATAGAATGATAGAAGGTACAAAGATATAGGCAGATAAAGACATAAAGGTAGAATAAAATATAATCAGCCACACATTGAAGAAGTCAGTCAATCTCAATAAACTAATAGATACAACCATGGCTATAGGGGGACCATACATTAAAGTATTAAAGTAACAAATAAAGTGTCCCCAGCCTTACCCTCCAATAAACAACGCAGAAAAGAATAAATGAAAGCTAATACAAAAATATGATTCACTTATTTTCTATAAACAAACCAAAGGAAGTTGGGAACACAAAATTAAAATTGGAACCCCAAACCACCAAAGGACTTTTTAATACCAAGAAAGCATAAACCAGATATGAGGCACATGAAAACAAAAGGAACAAAAGTAGGGTTTAACAATGTAAAACCACATGCAAGTGAATACAAACCCAAAACACACACCTACCAGCTTGAAATTATCGACAAAGAAAGGGAGAAATGAAAACCCTAACCAACCAAGAACTATTCTGAAAACCCTAACTCCAATAAACAACAAATTAGAAACCCTGTGACAACTACACTTCGGTTACACACACCTATCAGCTTAAAATGATCGATAAAGAAAGGGGGAACTGAAATCCTTAACCAACTAAGAACAAATCAGAAAGGGATTGGAAACCCTGGTAAAACTTCACTTCAGATATATACAAGAAAGAGATAAAACTAACAGAAACATCAAGTTTTTAGGAATAATTTTTTAACTTTGCTTGAAATCGGCACTGGATGTAAGGATTCTGACGGGTAACAAATAGTGTTACTCCAAATTTGGCGTGACACTATTAATTTCCTCCATTACTATTCACCCTTACATTACTATTATTTTCTATTATTTAACTCTTTTAATTTATCTCTTTATATATACGTAATTATGTTTATGTAATATCTCTAGTATTAATTTTACATCTTAACTTAGGCGTATAATTTTGATAAATTAATTTTCGTGCATTTATTATTTTTATGTAAAATTGTAAGTTAAATTATAAATTATAATTGTACAAAAAATATACAATCATCTCAATAAATGAATGGTGAAAATATAAACTATTAGATGTTGTTAATATTGAAAGGTGTGAATAAAAAATATTAGATGTTGTGAAAATTAAAAATACATTAAATAAAAATATATTAATGGTCGAGGATGAGCGTGATCTTAATGCACCAATTCAAGATGATTGGGAATGCCCGCCTCAACGGTAGAAATGGTAGTAGATGAAAATCACTGATTTGAACAATTTTAGTTCGACACAAAAGAATTAAGGACAAAGATGCTCATTTCGTATTTCGTAATGCATTAATAGATAATTTATAGGAACATAATAGAGGTGAAGGTTGAATATTTATGTAACATTTAATCTGAATTAACCATAATATAATATGTATCTAATTATCTTATATCTCAATAATTTCATTTTTATTTGAATTATCCGTTAATATATATAATATATAATATTTGCTTACAAATTATACTATTTAAAAATTTATGGTATAAAATAATTTGAAAATAAGAAAATAAAATTTAAATAAAAGATAGTAATATAATATTGAAGAGAGAGAAGAAATGGTTGGAGTAATTTACTCCATTTTGGAGTTTACTCCAAAGATGGGCAAGGGTTGGACACGACCTCAACCTAAAAAAAAAACCCAATGGAGTGTCCTCCACCCTCCTCCGCTGCCACCACCGCCGCCAAAGTCAGCCGCGCCACCTTAGAGAAGGCAATAGACGCCCTTCTCAAATGGAAGATTTTCAAATCAAAAAATCCAAAAACCCCAATTACTCCCACAAGATGACTTCATCTACCTTAACTCCACTCTGTTATGCCTTTAACCTCTTCAAACAGAAATAAAAAAGAACAACTAAGAGTAACAATATTTTTGGGACAATTTTCTGTATATTGATAACTGGAAAGGAATTACAACTAAACTAACTACAAATGAAAGAAAAAGCAATTGAGACTTCCATGGATGGCTCGAATCTGTAGAAGAAATAAAGAGAAAATCAGAGAGGAAGAGAGAGAAGGGAGAGAATTAGCAGAGAAGGAGAGAGAAGGTTGTTAGATTACCGAAATTTCAGAATACTCTCTCTTCAGCAATTCTGTTACATATATTAGGCTGGCTAGATCTCAGTCGTTGGGCCTCATTAAACACAATTTGATCATGTTCGTCCATTACTTTCTGTTATTATTGTTCACTCCCCTCTACTTCTATCTTTTGAAATTAACCCCCACAGTCATGACATACCCTGCTCCTTTGAAACTATCCTTGTCCTCAAGGATCAAAATCAGGAAATTTGGATTTGAGAAAGTCATAGTCCTCCCAAGTAGCATCTTCAGGAGGGAGATTAGACCACTGGACCAATACCTTAACAGCTGCCATGTTGCCTTTACGCACCATTTGCCGTTGAAGTATGCTAATTGGAGCCACCAGGAACTGGCCATCTTCACTAGTAGAGGGTAAGCAGGTTTGGACTAGCACGCTGGTACCCAATTTATTTTTTAAAAGGGACACATGAAACACGGGGTGAACCTTAGAAGTGGCAGGTAGTTCGAGTCTGTAAGCAACCGAGCCCACTTTTGCCAGAATTTTATAGGGGCCGTAGTATTTAGAGCTCAACTTGATATTTCTTCTGAGAGCAATAGAGGATTGTCTGTATGGTTGCAGCTTCAGGAACACCATATCACCAACTTGAAATACCCTTTCAGTCCTCCTCTTATCAGCATATAGCTTCAACTTTTCTTGAGCTTTGTTGAGATTATCCTGAAGTAATTGCTGCAGTTGTTGCCTTCTCATGACCACATCTTCAGCTGCAGGAACCATATTCTCAATGGTAGGGCCCAGGGACAGATGAGGTGGGCTGAATCCATACAAAGCCTCGAAGGGGGAATACTGTACACTCGTGTGGAAGTTGGTGTTGTACCACCACTCTGCAAGAGGTAGCCATTGCTTCCACTGTATGGGTCGACTAGAAGTCATGCACCTTAAGTAGTTCTCAATGCATTGGTATGCAGTACTAAAATGCAACTGAGTACCCAAAAGCCTGAATAATGCTTGCCAAAAATTGCTGAGGAAGATCTTGTCTCTGTCCGTAACTATTGACTCCGGAGTGCCATGTAAAGTATGCACTTGCTTAAGGAACTTGTGAGCCACTGTGACTGCTGTAAATGGATGAGCAAGGGTCATGAAGTGAGCATACTTGGTTCTTCTATCGACTACCACCAGAATGACCTCTTTACCTTTGGACTTGAGTAATCCTTCAATAAAATCCATGCTAATGTGTCTTCATTCTTGATCAGGGATAGGCAGCGGTTGCAAGAGTCCTGGATATTGTACATTTTCTCCTTTATTTCTCTGACAAACCTCACACACAACTATGTAATTGATCATCTGCTTCATTCCAGGCCAGGAGAACACTTGAGATAACCTCTTGAGAGTCCCCAATTGCCCCGAGTGACCACCAACAGGTGAATCGTGAAATGTGGAAATTAGTTTTTGTCTCAAGCCCCCACAGTTCCCAATATAGAGTTTGCCCTTCTTCTTCAATATTCCAGCTGAATATTGATAGATATGTGGTCCTTGTTGATCTGTAGTTACTTCTGCAATTATGGCCTCAACTTGAGTATCACCTTCATACTTTTGGTTGATCTCAAGCATCCACTTAGGTTCTACTGTACTGATAGCTAATAGTTTGATTGCTTCTGATTGGCTGTGACTATTGTCTTCTCTTCCCTCAAACTGCCTAGACAGGGCATCTGCTACCCTATTCTCAACCCCCTTCTTGTACTGCACTTCATAATCCAATCTCAACAGTTTTGTCAAACCCTTTCGTTGTATGGCTGTAGTCATTTTTTTTCCAAAAGGTACTTGAGTGAGTGATGGTCTGTCCTCACAATGAAGTGTTTGTATTGAAGGTAGTGTCTCCACTTGTCAATAGCACTCAGAAGAGCCATATATTCCTTCTCATATATTGACCTCCCTCTATGCCTAGGAGCCAAGATCTTGCTGAAATAAGCAATTGGTTTTCCCCTTTGCATCAACACAGCCCCTATCCCAGATTGACTGGCATCTGTCTCGACAATGAATTCTTGTGAATAATCAGGTAAGGCCAGTACATGAGTGTTGGTCATTGCCACCTTCAAGGTTTCAAAGGCCTTCTCAGCTTCGTCACCCCAGTTGAAGGAGTCATTTTTTAGCAATTCAGTGAGAGGCTTGCAGATGGTACCATAGTTCCTCACATACTTCCTATAGTATCCAGTTAACCCAAGAAACCCTCTGAGAGCTTTCACAATAGTGGGCGTAGGCCACTCCACAATAGCCTGTATTTTGCTGGGGTCTTTTGTCACTCATTCAGCAGTAATCACATGCCCCAAATACTCTATCTTTGGCTGGCCAAATGAGCACTTAGACCTTTTGGCAAATAAGGTCTGTTCCCTCATAATTTCAAGCACTCTCTTTAGGTAGCCAACATGTTCTTCTAAGGACTTGCTATACACAAGTATATCATCAAAAAACACCAAAACAAACCTTCTGAGTAGTGGTTGGAACACTTGGTTCATCAACGCTTGGAAGGTGGCAGGAGCATTGGTTAGCCCAAAGGGCATAACCTTGAACTCATAATGACCCATGTGAGTTCTGAAGGCAGTCTTGTACACATCCTCCATCTTCATTCTGATCTGATGATATCCAGCTCTTAGGTCCACCTTGGAAAAAATCACTGAGCCTTGCAACTCGTCAAGAAAATCATCAACTATGGGAATGGGATACTTATCTTTAACAGAGATCTCATTAAGGCCCTTATAGTCAACACAAAATCTCCACGTTCCATCCTTTTTCTTCACAAGTAGTGCACGTGATGAGAATGGGGACTGGCTGTGTTGTATTATCCCATTAGTGAGCATCTCTCTAACTTGCTTCTCCATCTCTTCCTTTTGAAAGTAGTTATACCTGTATGGCCTTATACCTACTAGAGAAACTCCAGGTTTGAGGGGAATGTTGTGGTCCAATGACCTGCAAGGAGGTAGGCATTTTGGCTCCGAGAAAACATCTGAATAGCTGGCCAACAACTCCTGGATTGCTGCATCCATAGTCTCATGTTCCTGTTCACCCCTAGTATCCATCATGAACAAGTGACCCATGATAGTCTGCCCTTTTCTCAACAATTTACCATGGTACTCCCACTGATTAAGCTTAGTTTCCCATTCTCTGGAATAGCCTGCAGTACCACCTTGTTACCCTTTCTTCCAATGGTCACACATCTCTTCTCATGATCAAATTTAGTGGGGTTAAACTTCTTCATCCAATCATTCCCTAACACAATGTTGCCCCCCCCCCCCCCTAACTTGAGAATCCTCAGATTCTCTTTGAATGTCTTTCCCCTCATTTCCAGGAAAAATCATGGCAAGTGGTGTTGCAGAACATATAGTTACCATCAGCTACAGTTACTCTGATAGGAGTGGTGTAAGTCACCTGATATCCTATCTCCTGCACAGTCAACTCATTAATAAAATTATGGGTGCTACCTGAGTCCACCAACACTGATAGGGTCCTTTTCTTAATGACACCACTAACCAAAATGGTGTTGACCCCATTGTTGTTCCCAGAGAGGGCACTTAGGCATATAGCTTCATGTATGTCCTCCACTTGTACAAGCTCAATCTCAATGTCTGGCACCACTTCTCTTTGGCACTCAATCAATTCTTCAGGTTTGTCCTGAAGCAGCTCCTCTGTGGTACCCACTATGCATTGTAGCTGCTTCATCTTACATCTATGACCTTGTGTGTACTTTTCTCCATACCTAAAACACAGTTGGTTAGACTTCCTGTATTCATAGACCTCAAGACTAAGCCTAAGTGGACTAGGCTTAGAAGCAGCCACCCCTCCCAGCCTTCGAGCACCAGCACTTGTTGATACACTAGTATTGACACCAGATTTAGGCATAACCTTGATCTTCCTTTGGGCAGCTTCGATGGCCTTTTCTTGCATCCTGGCCTGTTGTATGGCATATCTTAGTGTGGTTGGTTTGAAGAGCTTCACAGAGAACCTAACTTCTTCCTTGAGATCCCCAATAAAACTGGACAGAAAATGAGCCTCGCTCAATGCAGGATTCCTAACTATCATCTGAGCTTTTAGGTCGTCAAATTTCACTAGGAATTCTTCAACAATACCCTTCTGTTCCAACTTGTTAAACTCCTCCACCACATCTTCCATCAACACACCCCCAAACCTGTTACACACTTCCTCCTTGAACTCAGCCCAGGACACTCTCCCTTTACTCAATTCTAAGGAGTTATACCATACCAAGTCTCAGCATCTCCATTCATATACAGAGTAGCACCATCCAGCTTTTGTTCTTCAGGAACCTTATATAAATTGAAAAACCTATCATATTTTCGACTCCATACCTTAGGACCTGCTCCATCAAAACTGGGTAGCTCCCATTTAGAATTAGGAACAACTCCTTGTTGTGGTCTAGGCTGTCAAACATCAGGGACTGGAAGTGGAAGCAATCCATCCCCAATTCCTTGCATCTGCTCAGGCCCTCTGTTAGGCCTCCTTTCCATCGTACTCAACCGATCTAATAGTTGCTCTAAGGTGCCTTGTATTCCTGCTTGCACATCACGTAAAGCTTGTTGGCCATCTCGCAATTCAATCAGTAGCTCGTCGTGTTGGCCTAGCTTCTCATCCATCAACTTCATTCTCGTTCCTTCTGCCATAATTGAAATCGATTAGTCGCAGAATCAAAGGCTCTGATACCAATTGTTATGCCTTTAACCTCTTCAAACAGAAATAAAAAAGAACAACTAAGAGTAACAATATTTTTGGGACAATTTTCTGTATATTGATAACTGGAAAGGAATTACAACTAAACTAACTACAAATGAAAGAAAAAGCAATTGAGACTTCCATGGATGGCTCGAATCTGTAGAAGAAAGAAAGAGAAAAATCAGAAAAGAAGAAAGAGAAGGGAGAGAATTTAGCAGAGAAGGAGAGAGAAGGTTATTAGATTACCGGAATTTCAGAATACTCTCTCTTCAGCAATTCTGTTTCATATATTAGGCTGGCTAGATCTCAGTCGTTGGGCCTCATTAAACACAATTTGATCGTGTCCGTCCATTACTTTCTGTTATTATTGTTCACTCCCCTCTACTTCTATCTTTTGAAATTAACCCCCACAGTCATGACATGCTCTCAAGAAAATCCCACCAAAACCTCGTACCAATGCTTTACCCTCTTCACGACCCTTTTTCCTCTTAGCTTTGCCTCATCATTGATGACAGGCCCAATTCACAACTCACTTCAGATGATGCAAAAAAGATCATTCAATCCCAAAACATACCTATTACTAAAGTCATTAAAGTTTCAAAGCTCAAGCCTAACTACAAACACTTTGAAGCAAAAAGAAAATTTTGTGATTCATGTGATCTTTTCTTGGTTGGCAGAAAGGCTGTTCATTTGCTTCCTAAGCTTCTTGGTAAGCAATTTTTCAAGAAAAAGAAGCTTCCTTTGCCTTTGGATATGACCGCACAAGAATTTGAAGGAGCAAGCGGTTTAGTTTGTGGGTCCGCGTTGTTTTACTTAAAGACTGGAACTTGTTGTGTGATGAAGGTTGGTAAGGTTTCAATGGAAAGAGCATTAATTGTTGAGAATGTGGCGGAAGCAGTAAAGGGTGTTGTCAAAGTGGTGCTAAAGAAATGGGGTGGTGTGAGAAGCTTGCATTTGAGACTGTGTGATTCTTTGGCATTGCCTTTGTATCAAGCTTTGCGCGATATCAAACTCAAGATTCAGGGGTTTAAGGAGAAAGAAGTTGTTGAGGAGAGAGGTGAAGAAGTGAGTAGTGGTGGTTTAGTTGAGGTTAAGGAGAAAAATGGGAATAAGAATAAAGGGAGGATTCATGAAGTTAGATATATGGACTTTGACACTGGTGTAGTAGATGAATTGGGAAGTGACAAAGACATTGAGGAGAGTGAGGATTATGGAGTTAAGAAAGTAAAAAAGGGGAAAACTGAGAAGGGTAGTATATATTTTAGTGAGTCGAATGTTGAACAACAACAACAACAGAAAACCCAGTATGTTCTCACCAGGTGGGGTCTGGGGAGGGTAGTCTGTACGCAGACCTTACCCCTACCTAACAGGTAGAGGGGCTCTTTCCAATAGACCCTCGGCTGAGTCGAATGTTGAGAAGAAGGAAAAGAAACTGAGAAAAGCTGAGCAACGAAAGAAAAGTAAGTTGTCTTTGAAAGATGGAAAGAGGAACAAGAGTACTAAGTTGGGAAAAAGCTGAAGGATAGGTCACTGAAGGCAAAGAGTAGGAGAAGCAAGATAAGAGCATAAGAATAATTAGTGTTGTTGAGAGCTTTACTGATAACAGATTTTTTCAATTTTGAAGTATTCGGCAGGCTGTGCCTTAAGACTTAGTTTTGAAGCAAATTTTGCATCACCTGTTTTTATTTGGATATTATTGTTGTTTTTAGTTTTCCCATCTCTCTATTTTAATTTTATAGGAATTCATAGTTCAGATTTTTGATGTGCTTGTCCTTTTTTGTTTACCCTATTGTTCTCTTTGCAAAGCATCACTCTTTGAACAGATTTGCTATCAATGTTTAATCCTTTTTGCCTCTGAAAGCTGGTTACAACAGCTCCTCATGATCTGAAGTTGTATAATTTTATTCATTCATGAGAATTGAGATGACCTGATTTGGATTCGACCAACGTGCTATAGATTTCCAGTGAGCGTGCTGAATCCTGGATCTTTAATCAGTTTCTCGGTCTCCATGCTCAGCCTCAAGGCTTCTGCATCCTGAAATCTCCCAACTGATGCATAAAGATTTGAGAGTAACACAAGCTGACCAGAATCTTTCTGAATCAGCTCATCAAACTTTTTCGCGGCAAATTCTGCTAATCTTAAATCACCATTATGCACACATCCGTTTAATATAGCCCTCCAAATAGCCTTACCTTCTCCATCCTTGAACTTACTTACATCAGGTAAATAACCTGCCCGAGCAAGTAAATTAGCTACACAGCTATAATGTTCTGCACTCACTCTGAGTCTATTTTCTTCTATTATTTGACTGAAAATCAACAAACCATCACTAAACAATCCTGAATGACTACAAGCACTCAAAATGCTCAAGTAAGTAGCACTATCAGGTATTCCTCCCGTCTTTCTGAACTCATAGAAAAGGGAGAGAGCAGTTTCTCCGTGGCCATTGATACCATACCCGTTTATAATAGCATTCCATGATACAATATCGCGAAGAGGTGACATTTGCATGAAAACATTGTTTGCAAGTTCAGCATCCCCACACTTTGAGTAGGTTGATATGAGACAATTTTGAATACTTGTATAATTTGTAAGCCCAGCTTTTATAGTATGGCAATGAAGCTGCATGCAGAGTATTAAATCAACCATTTCACCAACAGCAGTTAGTGCACTCACCAGAACAACCGAATCAGTGATTATGTTTTCTTCAATTCTAACGCGAACGAACATATCTAGTGCCTCTCTCGGCCTTCCATTATGCAGAAGTCCTGAAATGATAGATGTCCACGATACCATACTCTTCATAGTTGATCGATAGAAAACAGTTTTTGAAGAATTCAAGTCCTTACATCTTGCATACATAGTAATCATTGTATTAAGTAGAGGAAGATCTGATCCAAAACCATGAGTTATTATTTGAGCATGAACAGATTTTCCCATCTTCAAGTTCCCCAAAATTCCACAAGCTGAAATGAGATTCATTAAGATGAGGTTGTCATAATCATTCCCTGAATCTCTCATATGGAAGAAAAGCTTTATAGCGTCCGAAGCATATTCAAGGTGAACCAGTAAAGTCATCACTGTTGACCAACTGATAACATCTTTCTCTTCCATTGTATCAAAAATTTCCCAAGCAGCAGGTAATTCCATCAAATTAGAATACAGAAAAAGAAGTGAATTGTTGACCTGTACATATGACCCGAGACCAAATTTAACAACCATAGCATGAACTGATTCACAAAGACATTTAGATTCCATAGCCACACAGCTCTGTATCAATGCCAATGCTGTCATTGAATCAGGAAATAAACCAGACTTCCGAGAGCTATTAAATAACAAGAAAGCCTCTTCAAAGAGTTCATTATGTACAAATGCACTGATCATTGCATTCCATGGAACAAGGCCTTGGCTTTTTAAGTTCTCAAAGATCTTACTACAGTCCCTGATATTTCCACATTTTGCATAAACCTCAAGAAGGGAAGTGCCCACAAATGAATTATCTTCCCACCCTAACTTCACTATCAGTCCATGAACTGATTGACCAAGTATTAAGTCCCTCAATTCTGAGACCCCCACAAGAATACCTACAATGGTGAATGAATTTGGCATTAGACCAATATTTCTCATTGAGGTGAAGCATTCAACTGATTTTTTGTGTAGCCCATTTTTAGAATAACCATGGACCATGATTGACCAAACAACTACATTCTTCTCAGGTATTTTCTCAAACAGCTTATCTGCATGTTTAACTCTTCCCATTTTCATAAACTCACTTAGGATTCTTGACGATTCATATAAATCATACTTCCTAGCAGAACAGGAACACTCACTTCTGCCAACAAATAAGGGAATAATCCTTTTAATTACCCGGGAATATTTTTTAACTGAATCAAGAAACATCAGCAAATATTCTTTAGCAAAAAAAAAGCAAAGGGAGTTTTAGTCAAACCTTAGATAACTTAACGTCCTCAAGTGACAGTTACTTTACAGTACAGAACACGGCAAAAAAAATTATTCCTTAATTCTTACCACCAAAAAAGAATCTCCACGGCTTCCACACGGGCTTTACATATAAAGCCACGTGGCATACCACGTCAACTCGTCTTCAACCTTAGAACCGCCTTTTTTCCATTTTCTTATACCTTAAGCTAAATCTTGCATAAATCTTCGAAACCCATCTCAGATTTGTATAAAGTTCATTCCTTTTTAAGCTAAAACTTAGAAATCTTCAAATCCCATCTCAGATTTTCCACAAAGTTCATTCCTTTCGGTGTTCCCAAACTGGGAAATCAAGAATCCAAAAAAACTACTATGTCTTCTGAAAATTCAAATCCCCCAAAATTATACCCACAAGTCATTGATCCAAACACAGAATCAACTTCTCCATTTCTTTCCCAAAAGAACCCCTCAACTTCTTCTAGTTCTTCTTTGTACCCCACTATTGACATGAAAGATCTAGCAGAAAATCTTTTCCCAGATACAGAAACCAATAAAAATGCTGACTTTGTGTCATTAGAACAAGTGATCGTCAAAATCCCAGGTACAATAGTTCATCTGATTGACAAAGAACGTAGTATTGAACTCGCTAGTGGTGAATTTGAAATTGTTCAGCTTAAACAAGGTGACAACGTCGTTGCTGTTCTTGCACGTGTCGGTGATCAAATCCAATGGCCTTTAGCCAAAGATGAGGCTGCTATAAAACTTGATGAGTCTCACTATTTCTTCACTCTTAGAATCCCTTATGAAGCAAATGATGAAGATAATTTACTCAACTATGGTTTAACTATAGCATCAAAAGGACAAGAGAGGGTACTAAAGGAGTTAGATTTAGTATTGGAAAAGTACAGTGCTTTTAGAGTGGAGAAAGTGAAGAAGGATAATAAAGGAGTTGAAGAAAAATGGTGGATGGCAGCAAAGGATGTTTCACCAGAAGAAATGGAGAAGAAAAAAGAGGATATGGAGAGGAGTTCTGCTGCATATTGGACTGCTTTGGCTCCGAATGTTGAAGATTATAGTAGTAGTATTGCAAGATTGATTGCAGCCGGGTCGGGTCAATTGGTGAAGGGGATATTGTGGTGTGGTGATGTTACTGTGGATAGGTTGAAGTGGGGAAATGATGTGTTGATGAAGAGGATGGGAAAGGGGAGTAACTCTGAGATCAGCCCTGAGGCTATGAGAAGGATGAAAAGGTACATTCTTTTTTTGCATTTCCCTGTTGAATTTTACTCTTTATTGGGCATTTATTTGAACCGAACTTGTTTATATTTCATGTCTTCAACAAGTTTAGTAGTGAGCATAATAACCTTATTGTTTTTTATGAATATTGTATTCTCATCCTTTTAGGGTGAAGAAGATGACAAAAATGTCAGAGCAAGTGGCAACTGGCTTACTCTCAGGAGTAGTGAAGGTCTCTGGATTCTTCACAAGTTCTATTGCAAACTCTAAAGCTGGTCAGAAATTCTTTAGCCTTCTTCCTGGAGAAATTGTTCTTGCCTCATTGGATGGATTCAGTATGTATTTCTACTCGATCTCTCTTTTTTTAGTTAGTTGAACATTTTCATTTATTTGTTTGGTGTTGAAGTTAAGGAAAATAAAATCCACTTGCTGTCTTATAAGAAGAACATGAACTGTACTATCTTCCTTATAGACTCCTGATATTGTTGGTTTTGCTACATCATTACAGATAAGGTCTGTGATGCTGTTGAAGTGGCTGGAAAGAATGTGATGTCAACAACCTCAACTGTGACAACTGGGCTTGTGCAACAGAGGTAAATTTTGCTTTTGCAGTCCAACACCATTTCCTATGTTGGTACTTCCCTTATTAACCAAATGTGAGGCGGAGTTTGTCTTTGTTTTGTATTCTTAAATGTGGAGGTTAGGAGCAAACTTGGGTTAGCAGAGTATCCTAATCTGTATTTTACTTGAATGATGTTCTAGACCTTCACCCCAAGTGCTTTTTCTTTTTAGAAGAATTTACCTAAAAAGCCGTCCACCCAAAAATAGTTGATGGAAGCGTGTGTATGTATATATATAATCAGAGCGCCTAGGAGAAGTAAACAGTATATCCGACCGGATATTTGTGTAAAGATGCTTTCTTTTTATTATTAAACTACTTGAACTCGAGTCATTCAAGCCATGTTCACACTAAAAGAGTTAAATTGGATGATGATAAGATTCACTTTTTAGCAGGGTTCTTTGAACTCACATAGCAATAAACCTCAAAAAGTATGGTTCTTTCTTGGATCAATATATGCTTAATGGTGGAACTTATCTTGTTACAGGCACGGTGACCAGGCTGCAGAGATGACACGTGACGGATTCGGTGCTGCAGGACATGCTATTGGAACTGCTTGGGCTGTGTTTAAGATAAGAAAAGCTCTCAATCCAAAGAGTGCTGTGAAACCTACAACAGTTGCAAAAGCTGCTGCTCAAGCTAATCTTGCTAAGCTGAAGAGCAAGCAGAAGTGATATGTCGACGTCGATTTTCCATCTTTCCATCTCTTAACTGCTTCTAACTTCCTCAATTTCTATAGAGAGTGATACTTGTATTATCTATTATATCAGTTTAGAACTTGCTCTTTGCTTGAGAGATACTTTTAAGAGAATCAAGGATGTAATATATCTCTGAATTTTGAATTTGCGTGAATGAAGTATTATGTATCAGTTTTCTGTTATATTTTACTAGCTTAAATATTACTACTAACTTGATAGAATCACACGAATCAAACGAGAAATCCTAACATTACTGAATTGAGAAAGAAGAGCTTAGCACTGTATTTCAGAAAAAGAAGGTACTGTTATGAAGAAGTAAAATGGTACTGTTATATTGCCTAACTAATCATCTATATACACATGTCTTTCTAATTAACTAATTAATCCACACGTGTATACTCATGCATGCTAATTAATAATTACATTAATAATAATTTTTTTCTATATATCAACACTAACATGTAACTAATTCAATACTAACAGCTTATGTAATCCCCATTTTATCACTCCCTCTCAAGTTGGTGGGTGCAAAGACATTGAGAACTCCCTGCCAACCAGATACTCATGTTGTTGTCTTCCTAACCCTTTAGTTAGGACATCTGCTAGTTGCTCCTTTGAAGGGATGTACTGAGTTTTTATCGGTCCTTCTTGTATCTTCTGTCTAATAAAGTGACAATCGATCTCTATATATTTTGTTCTTTCGTGAAATACAGCATGTGCTACTATTTGCATTGCAGCCTTGCTATCACTATATATGTGTAGTGAGACTGGCTATCACTATATATGTGTACTGGAAGTCTCACTTCTGTTCCCAACTCCCTTAGTAACGTTGTTAACCAAACTACTTCTGAAACTCCACTTGCCATGCTTCCATATTCAACTTCAGCTGAACTCTTAGAAATTGTATTCTGCTTTTTTGACTTTCATGAAACTGGAGACTCTCCAAACTTGATTAGATACCCTGACACTGACTTTTTAGTGTTAGGACATGAGGCCCAATCAGCATTACAAAAGACACTGATTTCACTTGAGTTTTGACTGCTCAACAAGATTCCCAGTCCTGGTTCCCTTTTAATATACTTCACCACTCTTATAGTTGCATCCCAATGAGACTTATTTGGCTGCTGCATGAACTAGCTGAGAGTTTGTACTGAGAATGCAATGTCTGGTCTGGACATGGTTAAGTACAATAACTTTCCAATCAGCTTATGATATTGGCCTAAATCTTCCAGCATTGGATCTTCTGTTGTGCCCATTAGTTTGTCCAATTCTGGAACTGTCAATTTAACATTTGTCTCTAATGGAGTCCAGGCTGGTTTTGCTCCACTCAATCCCAAGTCTGATATTATCTCCAGTGCATACTTCCTCTGATTGATCAGAATACCTTTGTTAGATCTGTTGAACTCCATGCCAAGAAAAAACTTCAGATCTCCTAAGTCTTTGATCTTGAAGGCTTGTTGTAAGAATGTTTTGGTGATTTCAATCAGCTGCAAGTTATTTTTTGTAACCAACATATCATCAACATATATTATTATCACTATGTCTGCTTCTTTCTTCTTGATGAATAAGGAGTGATCTAAGTTGATTTGCTTAAATACAGCTTGTAGCAATGCTTCCGTTAATTTTAAGTTCCATTGTTTGCTTGCTTGTTTCAGACCATAAAAAGAGATTTTACAAGTCTACACATCAATCCAGACTCCCATCTGACTTGTAAAACCCTGTGGTAGATGCATGTATACTTCATCATGTAGGTCTTCTTGCAAGAAGGTATTGTATACATCTAGTTGTTGGACTGTCCAATTATGCATAGATACTAAAGAAAGAACAGTTCTTACAGTGGTGATCTTCATTACAGGAGAAAAGGTCACATTGTAATCAAGACCTTCTCTTTGATTGTACCCTTTGGCTACTAATCTTGCTTTGAACCTCTCCACATCTCCATTGCACTTAAGCTTGAATTTATACACCCACTTACAGCCTATAGTTGTCTTTCCTTGAGGCAGAGAAACTAGTTCCCAAGTGTTGTTGGCTTGTAGAGCTTGGATTTCAGTTTGTATGGATTCTACCCACCTTGGATCCTTAGAAGCTTCCTGAAAGGTTCTAGGCTCAACAATTGAAGATAATACACCCAAATATGCTTGATAGGAAGGTGAAATCTTAGAATAAGTGACATGATTGTGTATGGGATATAAGGCAGTGTTCCCTGACTTCCTTGTGGTTACATAATCTGTCAACCAGACTGGATTTTTAGATTCCCCTTGTGATCTTCTTAAGGTATTAGGATGTGTCTGTCCTATCATGAAGTGATGTAGATGGTGTCTCTATAAGGATGTCCTCTAAGTCATAAATTATAGGAGAAGGACTTCATGTGGCTGTGTGATGTTGATCTTCAGAAGGCACTGTGTTATGCAGATCTTGTACAAAACTGTCTGAAGTCTGTGAGTTGTCAGGATATTGTATAATATCTCCTGTATTATCATTTTGAACATGTAGCTGCTCAACAATTGTAGCATTATGATCATCTGCATCTTTACCTTCAAAACTAAAAACATCAGTAATAGTAGGTGTGACTTGGTTCCTAATATCACCAGTTGTATCCTGAAAAGGAAATGTATATTCCTTGAACACCACATCTCTGTTGACAAAGAATTTATCCTTATCCAAATCATATAGGATATATCCTTTAGTAACACCTGAATACCCTATAAAAATAGCTCTAACTTCTCTACTAGCAAATTTATCAGTTCTAGGTAGCACACTTGCAAAACAGAGACATCCTAATGTTTTCAAGTGAGAAATTGATGGTTTCCGGTTAAAGAACACTTTATATGATGACTTACCATCGAGTGACTGTGATGGTAACCTATTAATAACATATGCTGCTGCCAAGATGCAATGTCCCCAGAATTATATAGGGATATGACCTTGAAATTTTAATGTCCTTTCAACTTCAAGCAAGTGTCTATGTTTTCTCTATGCTACACCATTTTGTTGTGGTGTACAGACACATATGAAATATCCCCATAGATGTGCATAAGTCCTGCATAGCTGAATTTACAAACTCTTCACCATTGTCAGTTCTAATTGTTTGAAATGTTCCATTGAAATGTGTTTGTATCAGCTTAAGAAATGACTTAAAAATAATATTGACATCACTTTTGAAATGCAAGAGAAAAATCCAAGTCACACGAGAGTAATCATCTACAATTGTGAGAAAGAACCTATTCCCATAAAAAGTTGATACACTGCAAGGTCCCCATACATGTAAATGCAATAGCTGAAAAACATTAGTAGTTCTAGTACTACTTAGTGGAAAAGACTGTCTTACATGTCTAGCCATTGGACATATTCACAACTATATATTATAGATCTGCAATCCTCCAGTTTATACCCCAGAATCTCTTTCAAGGATCCTCCATATGCATGTCCTAATATTTTGTGTCATAGAGCTATATCCTCATTTGTTGTCTGCACATTTAACCATTTGACTGTTGGTATAATTTTATCAGGGTCTAAGGAAGCTCATGGGACTAGTAAGTAGAGTTCATCCTTCTCTTTACCAATCCCCCTCACTTCTCCACTTGAGAGGTCCTGGAATAGGCAAAAATCAGGATAGAAGGAGACAAAACAGTGTAAGTCCCTTGTTATCTTTGATACTGAAAGAAGATTGTATGCAAATTCTGGTACATACACCACATCTTGCATATCCCCTATTTCTGTGATCTTACAGTTACCATGTGACACAATAGTACATTCTTCATTAGGTAAGTGAATTCTTTTGTCTGTAGTGGGGCTAATATTTTTAACATTTGTTAACATCCCTAAATCAGCTACCATATGGTTAGTTGCTCCTGTATCAACTATCCAATCTCCTTTTGTTACCTTAGCCATAAAAGAACAGGTTGTACCTGCCATGTTTGCCATTACATCCTTGGGAGTGTCTTCGTTGAGCAACTTCATAATCTGGTCATATTGATCAGCTGTAAGTTGAGGTGCCCGCTGCCAGTTTCCTTCCTTCATTGTTTCTGGTATTTCTCCTCTTCTATCATCAACACCTACAAGATTAGGGTTAAGATTTTCTACATGTACATTATATGCACCTTTCTTCTTGTTTTTAAAGTCTTGGGGATAACCAATTATCTTGTAGCATCCCTCATTTGTATGACCCTTCATATGACAAAAGTCACACTGCACATTCCAGTTTCTCTTTGGCTTTGATAATTTTGGTGATTACCTCATTTACCAGCTAGTAAAGCAGTTAAGTCAATTTCTTCACCCACAGTAGAAGTATTACCCACTGATCTTTGACTTTCTCTTTCAATAAGCATTGCATATGCTTTATTGATGCTCGGCGTTGGACTGGTCATGAGAATTTGACTACGAGCCTGTTCATAATTTTCATTCAAACCCATTAGAAACTTCAGCACTTTCTGTTTTTCCATAAACTCGATAAAACTCTTTGATCTAGCACAGTTACATGGCGGAGGAACCATGCTATCAAATTCGTCCCACAAATTCTTGAGTTTAGAAAAATAAACTGAGACACTGTCTGTCCCTTGAGTTATCGTTGCTATTGCCTTTTGCAATTGATAAACTCGTGATGTGTTCACCTTATCGAATCGTTCTTTCAGATCTTCCCATACCTTTCTCGCATCCCTCGCATATAGAATCTCAGTAATCAATTTCCTTGAAACTGAGCTCATTATTTAGCCCAGGACAATAACATTACATCTATCCCATTGATGACCTAGTTCTGCAGCAAAATCTCTTTTCTTCAGAGTACCGTCAATTAGACCTAGCTTGTTCTTTTCTAACAGCTAGATTTCCATCGCACGACTCCGGGTGGAGTAATTTTCTAAACCAGTCAACTGAATTGAGATGATCGGAGCTTCGGTAGTGTCCGATGGGTGAAGAAACAGAGGGTGATTGTGGTCGAGATCTGTCCTTGCCGACATTGTTAAATCTCACTCTCAACTGTGATTCAAAATTGAGATTATTTCAAATTCAACAGGATCTTCTGATTCAATTCGCAATCTCCGATACCATGATCGAATCACACAAATCAAATGAGAAACCCTAACATTACTGGATTGAGAGAGAAGAGAAAGAAGAGCTTAGCTCTGTATTTCAGAAAAAGAAGAAGTAAAGTGGTACTGTGACATTGTCTAACTAACCACCTATATACACATGTCTTTCTAACCAACTAACTAATTCACACGTGTATACTCATGCATGCTAATTAACTAATTACACTAATAATAATATCCTCCTATATATCAACACTAACATCTAACTAATTCAATACTAACAGCTCATGTAATTCCCATTTCAGAATAACTTACAGTGAACTTGACAATGTATTTATGTCTTTAATGGGAACTTGAGAGGATATAAAGTAATATGCACCTTTTTGATGTATCCCATCTTCCTTGCAAGTGCAGCAGCTTTCTTGAAATCAATTTATTCATCTCTTAAATATGATGTTCTTTTTCAGAAAATTCCTATCTTAAGACTTAAGAGGATTGGGTTGCACCTTTATTCTAGTCCATTATTCTGATACTCCATGTCGCTTTCCTTTAATAGCGTATCCTTGATTAAAAACACCTGCTACATAACAATTGGTTTGTTCATTTCCCAATCTTCTTTTGCATGAACAAATGGACAATATACGTTTTAAAATGTAAATATACTGACCTGTCTCTTGTATTCTTGATGAATTTATAGAAGAGAGTTGAGGGTCGGGACAAATTTATGACAAGAATTCTTAGATTTCTTTGACATCAGCTATGACTTGAACCTGATTCTCATTTTATGGGTTGATTATATGGAAATTCTTTTTTAATTACGAGTGTGGTAGGAAGATGTGATGTGAAATGTGGGGATGAAGTTCTGAAGCAGGAGCTAGCCTTCAAACGCAGATGAAACTTTACTCTTTTTTATTCAGAATTTTCTGTGTGCTTTACTACCATGTCAAATGTGTGATCAATCTCATTTATTAAAAGCTTAACTTGTTGCGGTTCTATGTAGGGCGGAGGGATGGTAGGCCATCCACAAGCTCGGGTAAAAATTTCAAGTATACAGTACTATCTTGAGGAAAAATGTTATCTATACTATATTAAAAGCACGAAGGCCGAAATGTCGTTCGTCTTTTTTACTCCTTTAAAATTGAGTTCGCACTAGACAAAATAATCATTTAATTATTTTCATAATATTTAGCATTTTGAAGTCAACTATAACTTTACTTAATAAAATTTTCCTTAGTTGAAAGGTTACACAGAAAATCCTAATATTTAGAATATCAAAATCAATTAAGTTTACCATATACAAATCAAAATATTTACTTTATAATTTTCTTCATATTATTCTACGTGCATAGAATATTTTAGGAACGTGCAAGCTCCATTCAATGTAGTACACTTTTCTTTTAATAAAATATTTAAACTATTTTATATACATCAATTTATATAATTATTTCTTGAAAATATACTTATTTTTTACTACCTATAACTTTAGTCCATTCTAACCATCTAAATATCGTGAGTATTATGAAATTCTTAAAATCGATGTTTGAAATAATACTGGACAACTATACAGAAAAATAATGAAAAATAAATATACAATTCACTGTAGTTGGAAACAAGTTTTTTTGAGCAAACAGGAAATATATATATTAATAATTAAGGAGCGTTTAGTATATGATTTTCATAAGATGTGTCACGAAGGACACATTGGTTCCCTAGGCTTGCCAACAGTTGGCAAGCTTCAAAAGATAATAATTTTTCATCAGTAGCAAGTTCTAGTATTTCCCTATCCACAAAACATATTACATCACTTGGAGGTCTAACAAAAACTTTTTTACTGCCCCCATGAAAATTACTTCTTCCAGCTGCTCCCAAAACTTGACTTTCCATATTGAGGCAACTTTTTGCTAGTTGATGAGCTGTCATATTCCCCTGCCTGAAGGTGTGTTGGAGGATAACCTTCTGCTGGTGCATTAACCACCTGCAATCATTCACAACCTTATTAAATATATTATTACCGTCATGTATGGCCTGGATTACCTCCGTGCAATTTGTCTCTATTTCAAGAGGAAAAAGATTTCAATCCGTTGTTGTTCTGAGACCTTCTCTTAGGGCTTTCAATTTTGCTGTTAGTGATACATTAGCATGAGTCGATTTTGTAAACCAACCACCCAATTACCATTGGCATTCCTGATAACACCACCTAAGCCACAACTTTGGTTATAGTTATTGAAATTGGCATCAACGTTTAGTTTAAACCAACCCCTTGGAGGTTTGTTCCAATTAATTTTAATGAGTAATTTCGGAGGGTTTATAGAGTATTTTTTTGTGAGTAATTTGAATTCTATATCCCTCTGCATAATAAGAGAATCATTGATGGGGTTGGTAGTGTTATTATGGTTGTTATTATTTCTATTAATCCAAGTGTGCCAAATGATAAAGGGAAAATAAGAGTTCCAGTTTAACGGCTTTGCTTTCTAGGAAAATATGTTTTATGGATTCAATATTGGGACCTTTATAGATGGGACATGAAGGGTCAATGTTAATCCCAATCTATGAAAGGTAATTCCTACAGGGGATTCGATTATGAATACATCGCCAAAGAAAATTTTTTATTTTATTTGGGCAGTCTAGTTTTCAAATCCAATCAAAATCTAAGTTAGTATTTTTTGGTGTTTCTAGTAGAGTATAACAAGACCTAGTAGTGAACACACCCTTCATGTTGAAAGACCAAATAGGTAAATCATTAGAGGGGCCTTTAAGACGAATTTTGGTCTTTGTGATATTAGATAATACATCCCTAGGAAGAGGAAAATATAGACCATCCAAGTTCCAATTGCAACCATCGAAGATATCTCTAATTTTTATCATAGTATCCTTAGTGGAGGGTGGACCTATCACATTTTTTTTGGGTTACCAAATTTAGGGACCCAATTTTTTTTCCATATGTTAAGATTGGAGTGAAGGTGGGGGGACCATATTATGCCCTTAGAGCAAATTTCTCAACCTTTGAAAATACTTTTCCAAACGAAGGAACTCCTTGTCCTTATGTTACTAGTACAATAGTATGAAATGATAAGTTTGACCCAAGGGATTGTGGTATTTGTAAGAAGTCTCCAACTTAGGCTATCTAATGTGCATAGATTTTTATTCCTAGCATTATGGATACCTAATCCACCTTTTGATAGGAAAACCTAGGTAGGTGCCAAAATTAGTATTTTTTTTATACCTAACATAGTGGTGATATCTTTAATGAGAGTATTATTACAATTTGGGGAGAAAAGTATTTTTGATTTTGTAATATTGATAAATTGACCTGAAAAGGAACAAAATTGGTCAAGGCCGTATTTAATGGCTTTACCAGATTTATCATTTGCTTTAGCCATGAGGGTAAGATCGTCTGCAAATAATAAATAAGATATTTTTGGGCATCTATTCCCTAAGGATATGGGATCCCAATTTTTTGTATCCACCTGGTGCTCTATGTATCTAGTGAGCATTTCCAAGCAGAGAATAAAGATATAGGGAGAGATGGGGTCTCCTTGTCTTATTCCCCTACTTGGCTCAAAATAAGTAGTGACAGATCCATTTACTAAAATTGCTATACTACTAGTTGAGATGCAGCTCAGTAACAATTTATAAAATTTGGGAGGGAATTTAAAGTAATCAAGAGTGTGATGAACAAAAGACCATTCTAATCGATCGAAGGCCTTTTCTAGATCTATTTTGAGAATCATATGGCCCTGCTTTCCTTTTAATTTATTAAATTTAGAAATCAGTTCCTGGATGATGATGGCATTATCATACGCTCTTCTATTTTTCTTTAAGGTAGCCTGATATGGACTGATCAGTTGATCGAGGAATGGTTTAAGACGGTTTGCAAGGATCTTAGTAATTAGCTTGTAGATATTATTGCATAAACCAATAGGCCTGAAGTTTTTAATGCTAATTTAGGTTGTCTAATATCATTGAATTATTAAGTGAACATCTAGGAAGTTACATTCTAAAATTTATATTATTGAAACCTTCTCTGTAAGTATATTCTTCACTGAATTTCTTGATTTCCTGTTAATTATCTGTATACATATATGGGAACCCGCGTCGCATGTATGATTTCCGAGCGGGGTAGCCCTACCATTATGTCAACCGCGTCGCATGTTCGATTCGTGAGTGGTGTAATAGATGCATATATGGTTCGAGCCGTTCGGCCCTTCGGCAGTGCACATTTATTTTCGCGTTGTGTCAGCAGAGTCGTCAGCCTATGATTTAAGAACCGGCAGTTCGGCCACCCAAAGGTGGAGGACAGGTTGGTAGAGGTCGTCCCGGAGGTGGAGGCCAGACAGGGGGAGCCCGGCCAGTTCCTGTTCATTCTGGTGGAGGCCAGTCATCCGGCGCTCCAGCCAGATTCTACGCTACTCCGGCCAGATCAGATGCAGTGGCCTCAGACGCCGTGATCATAGGTATTTTTTCAGTTTACGGTAGATATGCATCGGTATTATTTGATCTAGGGTCCACTTATTCATATGTATCAGCCTTATTTGCTCGTTCCCCGGATATTCCTCGTGAGTCCTTGGGTACTCCTATTTATGTGTCCACTCTTGTGGGTGATTCTATGGTTGTGGACCGGATTTATCGGTCCTGTGTGGTTACATTTTGTGGGTTCAACTCCAGAGCAGACCTCATGTTGCTTGATATGTCTGATTTTGAGGTTATCCTGGGCATGGATTAGTTGTCTCCCTGTCATGCCATTCTAGATTGCCATGCCAAGACTATTACTCTAGCCATACCTGAGTTGCCGAGATTGGAGTGGAGAGGTTCCTCAGTTACTGCCGCTAGTCGGGTTATTTCCTTCCTGAAGGCTCGACATATGGTCGAGAAGGGTTTTTTGGCTTATTTGCTTATGTGCGGGACACTACCGACGAGTCTCCGACGATTGATTCAGTGCCAGTAGTCTGAGAGTTTGATGATGTATTCCCTTCAGACCTTCCAGGCATGCCACCGGATCGTGACATTGATTTTTGCATTGTCTTAGCTCCAGGCACCTAGCCCACATCTATTCCCCCATACCATATGGCTCTGAAGGAATTGAAGGAATTGAAGGAACAACTTTAGGAGTTGTTAGCTAAGGGGTTTATCAAACCGAGTGTATCGCCTTGGGGTGCTCTAGTGTTATTTGTGAAGAAGAATGATGGGACTATGCGGATGTGTATTGACTATCGCCAGTTGAACAAGGTCACCATCAAGAACAAGTACCCGTTGTCGCATATCGATGATTTGTTTGACTAGTTGCAGGGTGCTCGGGTGTTTTCTAAGATTGACTTGAGATCGGGGTACCATCAGCTGAAGATTCGGGACTCGGATGTTCCGAAGACTGCCTTTCGTTTGAGATATGGTCATTACGAGTTCCTGGTGATGTCCTTTGACTTGACTAATGCCCCAACAACATTTATGGACTTGATGAACAGAGTGTTCAGGCCTTACATTGATTCTTTTGTCATTGTCTTCATTGATGACATTCTGATTTACTCACATAGCCTGGGGGAGCATGGGCAGCATCTTAGAGTTGTGCTCCAGACCTTGCGAGAACAGAAGTCGTATGCTAAGTTCTCCAAGTGCGAGTTTTGGTTGGATTCTGTGGCATTCTTGGGGCATGTGGTATCCGGAGAAGGTATCAAGGTTGATCCTAAGAAGATTGAGGCAGTTCAGAGTTGGCTACGCCCTACTTCAGCTACAGAGATCAGGAGCTTCTGGGGTCTAGCGGGTTATTATCGTCGATTTGTGGAGGGTTTTTCATCCATTGCAGCTCCTCTGACTAGATTGACCCAGAAGAATGCCCCATTTCGATGGTCCAACGAGTGTGAGGCGAGCTTTCAGAAGCTCAAGACAACATTGACCTCGGCACCAATTCTAGTGTTGCCTTCCGGTTCTGGGATGTATACCGTTTGTTGCGACGCTTCATGCGTTGGTTTGAGTTGTGTGTTGATGCAGGAGGGGAGAGTTATTGCATATGCTTCACGGCAGCTGAAAGTTCATGAGAAGAATTACCATGTGCATGATATGGAGTTGGCGGCGATTGTTCATGTTCTTAAGATTTCGAGGCATAACTTGTATGGGGTGCCTTGTGAGGTTTATACAGATCACCGCAGTATGCAGCACTTGTTCAAGCAGAGGAATCTTAATTTGAGGCAGCGCATGCGGCTTGAGTTGCTGAGGGATTATGATATCACCATTCTTTATCATCCGGGCAAGGCGAACGTGGTAGCGGATGCCTTAAGCAGGAAGGCGGAGAGTATGGGTAGTTTGGCTTTCATTTCAGCAGAGGAGAGACCTCTAGCTTTGGACATTCAGTCCTTGGCTAATCGCCTGGTGAGGTTGGACCTTTCCGAGCCCAGCCGGATTCTTACATATGTGATGGCTCAGTCTTCATTATTGGGGGAGATCAAGACTCAGCAGTATGATGATCCGCACTTGGTGGCTCTCCGGGAGACAGTGGTTCAGGGTGGTGCCAAGTAGGTTTCTATTTGCGAGGATGGTGTTCTGAGACTTCAGGGTCGCTTATGTGTCCCTAATGTTAATGGCCTGAGGAAGAGGATTCTAGAGGAGGCTCATAGTTCACGGTATTCTATACATCCGGGTGCTACGAAGATGTATCATGACCTGAGGCAGCACTACTGGTGGAGACGGATGAATAAGGACATAGTGGAGTATGTGGCTAGATGTCTAAATTGCCAGAAAGTTAATATGAGCATCAGAGGCCTACTTCGGCAGATGCCTATACCTGAGTGGAAATGGAAGCGCATCACTATGGACTTCGTAATTGGATTGCCTCGGACCTTGCGGAAGGTTGATGCAGTTTGGGTCATTGTGGACAGATTGACCAAGTCGGCACATTTCATTCCAGTAACTACTACTTATACTTTTGAGAGGTTGGCCTAGATCTACATTCGGGAGATAGTTCGGTTGCACGGTGTGCCTGTGTCCATTATATCAGATCGAGGTCCTCAGTTCACCTCGCACTTCTGGAGAGCCGTACAGAGTGAGTTAGGCACCCGGTTAGAGCTCAACACAGCATTCCACCCTCAGACCGACGGGTAGTCGGAGCGGACAGTTTAGATATTGGAGGACATGCTCAGAGTATGTGTGATTGACTTTGGAGGACAGTGGGACCAGTTCTTGCCTTTGGCCGAGTTTGCTTATAATAATAGTTATCGGTCCAGCATTGAGATGGCTCCATTTGAGGCCTTGTATGGCCGACGATGTCGTTCTCCCATCGGGTGGTTTGAGTCGGGCGAGGCTAAGCTATATGGCATCGATCTAGTAAAGGATGCTTTGGAAAAGGTGAAGTTGATTCAGGAGAGACTTCGTACAGCTTAGTCCAGATAGAAGAGTTACGCGGATCAGAAGGCGTGTGATGTATCATTTATGGAGGGCGAGAAGGTTCTGTTGAAGGTCTCGCCGATGAAGGGTATTATGAGGTTTGGGAAGAAGGCCAAGTTGAGGTGTTGAGACGAGTTGGGGAGGTTGCTTATGAGATTGCTTTACCTCCCAGTTTATCAGGGGTTCATCCGGTCTTTCATGTGTCCATGCTCCGGAAGTATCAAGCTGACTTCTCTCACGTGGTAGATTTCAGTACCATTCAGCTAGATGAGAGGTTGGGTTACTAGGAGGAGCCAGTTGCTATCATTGACAGGCAGGATCGCCAGTTGAGGTCCAAGAGGGTTTCCATCGTAAAGGTCCAGTGGAGGGGCCAACCGGTCGAGGAGGAGACTTGGGAGTCCGAGGAGGACATGCGGAGCAAATATCCACACTTATACAGAACTCCAGGTATGATTCTAGACCCGCTCGAGGACGAACATTTGTTTAAGAGGTGGAGAATGTAATGACCCGATCGGTCGTTTTGTGTTCTACAACCCCGTGCCCCTAAATGAGACTTCCCGTAGTTTCTTTTACTGATTTATGACTTACGGGGACGGGTGGTTCGAGGTTTGGAGGAGTTTGGAGTGGTATAGGAACACTTAGTTCCTTAAGGTTGGCCTTAAAGGCCAAGTTTGACTTCAATCAATATTTTTAGTAAACGACCCCGGAATCGAGATTCGAGGGTTCTGATGGGTTCGTATGTTGATTTCGGACTTGGACGTGTTTTCGGAATGGGTTTTGGATGACCCGGGGGCGTTTCGGCGCCAAATAGTGAAATAAGAATTTCCTTAAGTTCAAGTTGAGGTTTGGAATGTATTTTTGTGTTATCGAGGTCCAAACGGAATTCCGAGACCGGGAATAGTTCCGTTAGGTCATTTATGACTTGTTTGCAAAATTTGGTGTCATTCCCAGTAGTATAGATAGGTTTGACGTATTGTAAGAGAATTAAAAGAACTTGAAGTTCTTAAGTTTGATCCAATAGGTTTTGGGGTATGATTTTTAGATTTAGCGTTGTCTCGGACGTTCCGAAGGCTCGAGCGAGTCCGCATTATGATTTAGGACTTATTGGTATATTTGTACGGGGTCTCGGGTGGGCCCAGATGCCATTCGGGCATCGAGCGAGGCAAAAACCAGCCCAAAATGACTGCTGGTGCACCAGACCGTGCGACCGCACCTGCAAAGGTCATGTCGCAGGTGCGAGACCGCTCCTGCGGTCCAAGTCTCGCAAGTGCGGCTCCTGAGGGAGCTGCCCATTTTCGCAGAAGCGGAGCCGCAGGTGCGGACTATGCTCTGCAGGTGCGAAACCAGGCCCCCTTCCCCTTCTCCGTAGGTGCGAGATTTCTCTCGCAGGTGCGGTCCTCGGGCCGCAGGTGCGAAAAGCCTGTAGGCAGTGCACTTCGTTTTAAACACGGGACTTAGCCATTTTGAACACTTTTCTTCATTCTTGGGGCGATTGTGAGATCATGTAAGGAGGGTATTCGACCTAGCTACTGTAAGGTAAGTAATTCCTACTATAAAATTAGATTAATACTTGAATTCCTAGGTTTATTAACACATTAAAGTAGTGGAATTCATGGGTTTAGAGTAAAACCTAGGTTTTTGACAAAAATGGGAAATTACCAAGAAATGTGTTATGGAATCGTACAAAACCCATATAATATTGATCCTTAGGCTATGGGTAAGTATTTCCTCCGAAAATTTTCGGAATCCGAGCACGTGGGCCCGGGGGTGAATTTTGGGATTTTGCAATTTAGGTTGAAATAATCATTTAAATAGGGAAATTTCATACTTTTGAGTATAGATTGATTTATTTATGCAATATTTGACTAGTTTCGAGTCCTTGGGCGACGAATTTGGAGTTTCGGGCGCGTTCTTTAGCCGGGAAGTAGGCTTGACACGAGGTAAGTCTCCTTTCTAACCTCGTAAGAGGGAATTATCCCCATAGGTGAATATAAATAATTGCTTGCCTTTATTTGTGGGGGCTACGCACACACGAAGTGACGAGAGTCCGTGTGTAGCTACTATTATGTCGTGTCGGGGAGTTTAGGATTCACAAGCATGCTTTATGTGCCGTAACAAAAATCTTAAATGCTAATTTAGGTTGTCTAATATCATTGAATTATCAAGTGAACATTTAGGAAGTTACATTCTGAAATTTATATTATTGAAACCTTCTCTGTAAGTATATTCTCCACTAAATTTCTTGATTTCCTGTTAATTATGTGTGTATATATACGGGAACTCGCATCGCATGTATGATTCACGAGCGGTTAGCCTACTATTATGTCAACCGCGTCGCATGTTTGATTCGTGAGTGGTGTCATAGATGCATCTATGGTCCGAGTCGTTCGACCCTTCGGCAGTGCACATTTATTTTCGTGTTGTGTCAGCCGTACGTTCATGGCATGTTATGTGTTTGTTAGATGTTGGGTGTCATGTGATTATGTATCTGCTAAACACCATGAGAAATGAAAATTAGGTAAATTGTATGCTAGAAAACTTGACACGTACAGGTAATTGTAAAGGATATTTGATGTTCCTATCTTCATTATTATTCATGAATTGCCATTCCTGCTTATCTTTTCACTTAAAACATATTATTCTGACCCTAGTAAGTGTCACGTTGACCTCTCGTCACTACTTCTTCGAGATTAGATGGGATACTTACTGGGTACATGTTGTTTATGTACTCATGCGACACTCTGTACTTAATTGTACAAGTTCTGAGGCGGGTGCATCTGGGTATCAACCCGAAGTTCGTCCTTGATACATATACCTGGTCTAGACTCCACGGTGAGCTGCTTCTCTTGGTGACTCCCAGCAGCACTTTATAGCTATTCCTTTTTCCATTTCTGTCTATACTTACTCAGACAGTATGACAGACTTCTTATTCTTTTGGTATTATTCTATTAGCTGCATGTAGACTTGTGACACTAGTTCCTGGCACACACGCTGGTAGACTTTATTTTGGAATATAAATTGTAAATTGCAATCTCATGATTATCTGTTTTGTATAAAGTTGTCTAAGTTATCTATCCCTACTTAATGCCTCAAAAAGAAAAACTAAGCAAGCAAGTGTGGAAAAAAAATGTTTTGGTAAACTACATGGAACTCACTAGTACAATTGGTTGGCTTGCCTAACTGCGGCGTTGGGCGCCATCGCGACCTGGGTTGGGATTCGGATCGTGACATAGCCCTTAGTCTTTCTAGTCGAGTGAGAATGATATCTTGAACTCGAAGTAAAAGTATCCCTTAGGCTTTCTGATCGAGTGAGCACTTACTCAGATTCGACGTAAAGTGGCCTTTGGGATCGATAGATAGTCCTCGAGTGAGAATTTGCTCGAACTTGGGTTAAGGTAGACCTTGGGCTTTATAATCGAGTGAGCACTTGAGCGAAATCGAAGCAAAATTAGCCCTTAGGCCTTATGTTCGAGTGAGGATTTACTCGAACTCGAGATAAGGTAGCCCTTGGCTTGATAGATAGTCCCCGAGTGATAATTTTCTCGAAGTCGGGTTAAGGTAGCCCTTGGGATTTGTAATCAAGTGAGGACTTGCTCGAACTCGAAGAAAAAGTACCCCTTAGGCTTTATGGTCGAGTGAAGATTTACTCGAACTCGAGATAAGGTAGCCCTTGGGCTTGATAGATAGTCCCCAAGTGAGAATTTTCTCGAACTCGGGTTAAGGTAGCCCTTGGGCTTTGTAATTGAGTGAGGAGTTGCTCGAAATCGAAGAAAAAGTCCCTTAGGATTTATGGTCGAGTGAGGATTTACTCAAGCTCGAGATAAGGTAGCCCATGAGCTTGATAGATAGTCCCCGAGTGAGAATTTGCTAGAAGTCGGGTGAAGGTAGCCCTTGGGCTTTGTAATCGAGTGAGGACTTGCTCGAACTAGAAGAAAAATTAGCCCTTAGGCCTTTGTATTTTTGCTTTCTTTTGTGTCTTTTTTGAAAGCCTATTTTTTGTTACGGATTTCGGACGACTCTGAACCATGTTAAACTGGCCGCAGCCTTTTAGTTCGGGTGTAGCCTAGTAAGCTTGCCTCCCCGGGTTATACAGGCTTGCTTGAGACAATAGTCCCCGAATGGGTATGGCCGTGGATTTTGAAATTCGAGGGTTACCTAAAAGGTCTTATGTCCTCGATTCTCAACGGTTCGGTATGTTGGAGTTTTATTTTTCGGACGGCAGTCCCCGAGTGTGGGGGTGATTATCCGAACTCTGGTTATGATCGGCTCTTGAGCTTGCTTCCATAATAGATAAAACATAAGGAATTGTAAAGTAGAAAACTTTTTATAAGACATGAGATAATTGCAAGGAAAAATACTCCTGTTTATTCTTGTAAAAAATGATTACACATGCGTACATGTTTTGTGCCAAGGCTCGAGCATCCTATGTGGGAACAATTTGTTCGATTTTTTGGCCTTTACAAGTCTCACCTATCGAGAACCCGTTATTATGAAGTAATTTCCCCGTAACAAAGTTGACATCCAAGGGCAATGCCACCCAGTATTCGAGGTTGATTGTAGAAGAACCTCGGGTACTGTTAGTGCTGTCTTTGACACCGATATGTGATTGGCCTTCGATCTTAAGTTAGTTTGATGCAGTGTTGCCTCTACGATCTCTATTATACGGTTGATATCGATCTCTATTTGACCTTGGTTCTTGGTCGATGTCCCTCTTGCTTCTATCTATGGACATGATATGATAAACGGACCCAAAATGAACTCCCAATTGATCATCCTCGACCCTGATCTTCAACTAGTATCGATTGTGCATATCGGCCCAAGTGACAGATGGATATTTGATCAAATTCTGCTTCAACTGTTGTGAAGCCACTGAACTTCAAGCATTGATACCTTGAGTGAAAGCTTGAACAACCCAATCGTTGGTGACCGGTGGTAAATCCATTCGTTCCATTTGGAGTTGAGATACGAATTCTCTAAGCATCTCATTGTCCTTTTGTTTTACCTTGAAAAGGTCTGATTTCCTTGTTGTGACCTTGATATCACCGACGTGTTCCTTTACGAAAGAATCTGCAAGCATAGAAAATGAGTCAATAGAATTAGACGGTAAATTATGATACCATATCAAAGCACCCTTCGATAGAGTCTCCCCGAATTTTTTCTGCAAGACGAAATCGATCTCGTCATCTTCCAGGTCATTTCCTTTTATAGCACACGTGTAGGGGGTGACGTGTTTGTTGGGATCAGTTGTCCCATTGTACTTAGGAATCTCGGGCATACAGAACTTCTTGGGAATGGTTTTAGGAGTCGTGCTCAGGGGGGAAGGTTTTTGCACTAACTTCTTTGAATGCAAACCCTTCAAAATCGGTGGTGCCCCCAGAATTTGATCAACTCTGGAGTTATATGTTTCTAGCTTCTTGTCATTTGCTTCAATCTTCTTTTCCCCTGATTCAACCCAGTTTGTCAGCTCTTCGAGCATCTTCATGATAGTGGGATCGGTCCTTGATTCATTATCGTTTGACCTTTTTGGCACTGATTCGGCCCTATGAACAACTTCATGTGATGGCTCGGGCTCAACCCTTCTTGGTTCATGGTTCCGGTTTTGGAGTTGTGCTATTGCATCTTGTTGAGCCTACAACATTTCGAAGATCACCCGTAGGCTAATCTCGTCATCTTCACCGCCAGGTGCATTTTGAGTAGCTGATCGAGTACCCTCGCGAACACTGCTTCCGGGATCGACGGCCAAATTTCAATTGGTGGCTACATACGAACTGATGTCGACTGGATCTACAGCCATAATTCCATCAAAGCCAGCAGGAGATACAACGTTCCCTGGTGCAATGTTCTCATTTTCGCCGTGGTGGCTGAGATCATTATTGATGTGTTGAGGTGCTGACCGAGAGTTTAACATTTTTTATCCTGTAATCAAAGATAGTTCAAACAACAAGTATAAAATAGTATGTGTTACGAAAGTTTGTTCCAAGCAACCACTATTATCCTTAGCCCTACAGTGGGTGCCAAACTATTTACTCTTAAAACGGATAACAATTAAATTTATAAGTGGTTTTAAGGATATGTGATTTCACTTGGCACAAACTGAGAAAATGTTTAAATTGATATTAGAAATTGACTGTAAATAAAAACAAATCAAACCAATATGATGTGCGGCTTTGGCCCTCGAGCTAGGTCGCCCTCGAACCAAATAAGTATTTTCACAAATCGGCCGCGACGGGCACCCGGTACCTTACTCAATCGAGTACCAACATAATGTATCTTTCGTATCATACTATCATAGGTAACTTGGCCAACATAACCACAACTCATAATGTATAACTATAAGTGGGAAAGCATTGTATCAATGAACCATCTTTCTTAAAACATGAATACATATGGGTCGTCAAGGCCTCTGACATACTGTACAAAATGAACCTCCATCTACACAGCCTCTAAGAGTATTTGACATCAAAATGGGATAGGGTACCAGCCTACCTATAAATCTGTAGCAAAATTATAACATGATGACTCATAGACTCGGCTGCACTCCGAAAGAGGTGGTATTACCGATCCTTCGCTGAATGCTAACCTCGTCTACTATGAGGGCTCATCAAGCTGATTGTCTATACCTACAGGCATGAATGCAGCGTCCCCAATAAAAGGACGTCAGTACGAATAATGTATCGAGTATATAAGGCACATATATAAGTATATAAAGACATGAAAGAAACATAGAGTAAATGGCTCAACCTGTAAGTCTGGATAACTCTGTAAATCATGAAATACTTAGTGTCATGCATATGCTCATGAATGTCATATCATGCATAGGTACATGTGTTCATAATATCATCAAGTCTCTGAGGGCATCCCATCATATCATCTCAGCCACTGTGGGCAAAATCATCAACGTATACAGCTGATCAGGTGGTGGTGCGTATATAACACCGTAACCTTTTTCCATATCTCATATACATATAATATACATATATACGCGTATATAATTCCATCTGATCATGGTCAATGTACATGTATAAATAAATGCAATGCATGAGAAGTACGTCAATAAAATCTCTCAGAATGTCATAAGACCATTATGCCTTTGAGTAATATCATGAAATAAACTTTTTCAACTTACGTATTTTTCTGAGACTCATGAACAGATGATACGATAATACGACATATGGCGAATCAAGAACATAAGCATCTATAGCATTTCTATTAATAGAGTCATTTATGAAAGTTGTGCATTTGCTCGTTTCGTTTGTATCGTATGGATCCTGCCAAAAGGAAAGAAGGGATAGACTTAACATACCTGAGCCGATTCTCTTGATAATCCCTCTAACCCACACCAATCACGACAAAACACGTAACGGCAAGATCGAAGTAGGGAAAACTCCATATGATATTCTTGAGAAAAATTGTACCGTACTCCCTTAGAATTGCAAGTCACGTTGCTATTACATAACGTAATCTCGTATGGATTTTTGTTGTAGATTCATCCGCACATTGTCAAAATATTCATCCATATTGTTGTAGCTTCATCCCTATATTTTGTTGTAATCTCACAAAGTATTAAACCTTTTCACTTTGTGAATTCAGAAAGGCCTTCTTAATAGCATCTTTTCACCCCAAAAATGAGATATGGATGTAAATAGTGCCACCACCTCCTTAGGTATAAGATTGTTGGCAATTTGCTACCATATTATCACAATCCCACGTGGATTGTTGTCCCCCCTAAAAATTATCCAAATCTCACTTAAATAATTATCTACAAAATTCAATTTACAAGTTAATCTCCCGCTTAAAAATTTATGATTATCCAATTATCTACATAATTAAGAATTATCTCAAATTACCTAAAATACTAATCACTTTTAACGCACTTTATACACCTTACTATCATGGTCATATGGTACTTTGTATGGTACTAGTCCATAAATACCGGGTATTATAGTTCAGACTATATTTTATCCCAAATTGTCAAACTTCAACGAAACTCATTTTCTTTGATTCGCTTACCCTCTCACCGTCACGAATTTACTTATCACTTGTTTGAAATATCATAATACTTATAATCTCCAAATAATAATGTAACGACTCGGCCGTTCGTTCCGAGAGTTTAGCCCATTTCCCCCATTTCGGCTTCGTTGCTTGTGTGGTTCATCTCTTTTGTGGGGCGTTGGGTTGGTTGACTCGAGTTCAGAGTGGTCGTGGTGAGAATTAAGGCACTTAGTATCTTAAATGAGCTCAATAGTTGAAAAAGTCAATCGGGAATTGACTTATAGGTAAACGACCTCGGAATGTAGATTTTATGGCTCCGATAGCTTCGTTAGGTGATTTGGGACTTAGGAGTGTGTTCGGAATGTAGTTTTGAGGTTCGGTGTAGAATTAAGCTTGAATTGAGGAATGTTAGTTTTTGGAGATTTTCGATCGGCAGTGGGAAATAGGCTATCGGGGTCGGAATGGAATTCCGGAAATTGGAGCAGGTTCGTAGCGTCATTCTGGATGTGTGTGCAAATTTTCATATCATTCGGACGAGGTTTGGGTAGTTTCGGCATCGTTGGTAAATTTCGGAAGTTTGAATATCTTAAGGCTTGAATCATGGGTTGATTTGGTGTTTCGATGTTATTTTGGGTGTTCCGAGAGTTCGACTAAGTCTGGGTGATCATTTATGACTTGTTTGTATTTTTGGTTGGGGTCCCGAGGGCCTCGGGTTGAGTTCGAATGGGTGACAACATGATTTTTGGCATTTTGGAGTTGCTGGTGGGAAACTTTCTGGTGTTTCCGCACCTGCGGATGGGGAATCGCGGGTGCGAGCCCGCAGAAGCGAACAAGGCTCCACAGATGCGGAAGTTGGGTGTGTCAGCAAAGGTCGCAGGTGCGAGACTTGGACCGCACCTGCGGAGTCGCAGGTGTAGAGGATTGGTCGCAGGTGCAAAATTTCGGACTTAAGTCATTTTCGCAGGTGCGCACCTGGGACCGCAGGTGCGAGAAAAGGACCGCATGTGCGGTTATCGCTGGGCAGAACCTATAAAAAAGAACCCTCAGCGAATTTTGGCCATTCTTTCACCATTGTTATTCGGGTTTGAAGCTTTTGAAGGGTTTTTTAAGAGGGAAATCGATAGTTCTTCATTGAGGTAAGGATTTTGGACTTAAAACTTGTTTATATGTGATTAAGGGTCGGATTAGTGTGGAACTTTGGGAAAAAACAGTGCTTAAATAGGTATTTAGGTCTTGTGATTTAGAGATCTTAAAATGGAAATTTGAGGGGCCATTTGGACTCCGATTTCAGTGTTCTTGGTATGTATAGACTCGTGGGAGGATGAGGATTCTTGTGGTGTAAATTTCATCGAGTTCTGAGATGAGGACCCGGGGGTCGGGTTTGACCATTTCGGGATTTTTGAGTATTTTTGATAAATTTCGATTAGGATTCATTCCTTGGCATATTATAATGATATACATCTGATTTTTGGTAGATTTGGAGCACTCGGAGGCCGAATTTAGAGGCAAAGGCACTGCGGAATAGTATTTTAGCCAGTTTTGAGGTAAGTAACATTTCCAAACTTGGTTATGAGGGTTCGAAACCCCGAGCTAAATGATTTATGACTATAATTGAGGTGACACGCATGCCAAGTGATGGGCATGCGGGCGTGCATCGAGTATTTGTGGCCTGGCTTATCCCATGGCACCGCGTAGTGATTATTCCCTGATGATATATGTGCTTCTATTAATGTGGTAATTTTGAACCTGTTAGAAATCATGTTAAGTATAAAAGCTAGGCTTCACGATGAAAATGCTGAGACCCGAGTGGTCGTATATTACTGTCTCAATTTATGATTATTTGATTTCATATACTCAGTCCTGTTATAGCATATCACTTCATATCTCAGTCTCAGTATTGTTAATTATATGCATACTTATCATTGTTTCGGGCTGATGGATGCATCTGTGATCCATGTGAGTAAGATAGGAGAGTATTGACTGAGTGAGGCCGAGAGTTTGTTATTGAGACAGTTATGAGATCGTACTGCACACCGCAACGATACTTAATCATGCCTTCGTTGGCTTGATATAGCGCTTGGGCCACTAGGGCTGCTCTGGAGTCTTTACACCCCTAGTGAGCACATTGATATTGAGGGATGGATTTTCCCTTGGCATGGATCGTGTTCGAAGTGGATGTTATGTGAGGGATGGGTCGTCCCTGGACATGGATCTTGTCTGAGTGTTGTATTCCGTAGATGGACTTTCTCCGTGGGGCTTGATTGGCCTATTTCCTCAGTATGAGTGACTATGGTCCCCAATGATTATGTACATTCCAGGATGGACTTTTCCCTGGGCCTGAGAGCCATATACGGTACTGAGTGGACTACTGTGTGAGGGTTGTGAGCACTATGTGCATATCCACACTGGTTTCATACATATATTTTTATGATGGCATGTAGAGTATACTGACATACTTGGCATATTTATTCATTCTGATAAACTGTTAGCATGTCTAATTTCTGTATATTGTTTATTGTAAATTCTGAGGTTTTGTCCGTCACTACCTCTCAGCCCATAGTTTGGGTTCGTTACTTCTGAGTTGGTATACTCATGTTACCTCCTGCACCTTATGTGCAGATCCAGGTACACCGGGACCCGGTAGTGGATATTGAGCAGTTGTCGGAGTTTCATTAGAGTTGTCGAGGTAGCATTTGGCAATCACGACCTCGTCTTCTCTTTCTTATTCCACCTGTTGCTCTTATTTTGAGACTATGTTGTCTATTTCTTCATTTCTTTATTTTATAATATATAAGCTCATGACTGAGTGACACCGGATCCGGGGTTGGAGATTTTAATTTTTGTTTCAAATATTGTTTTTAAACTTCAGACTCTTAGTATTATCAATAATTCGTTTAAAATCGTATTTTTACTGGAAATTGAATTTAGCTTAGAAACAAAGGGGCGGCTTGCCTGGTTCCACGATAGGCGCCATCGCGAATCCGAAATCGGGTCGTGACAAGATGGTATGAGAGCGCTAGGTTAAATAGGTCTCACCAGTCATGAGCAGGTTTAGTAGAGTCTTACGGATAGGTACGGAGACGTCTGTACTTATCTTCGAGAGGCTACAGAACCCTTAGGAAAAATCCACATTATTGAATTCTGTCGTGCGACTCTGTTGAATTCTGGAACTAAACTTCTGTTGTTTTCATTCTCTCACAGATGGTGAGGACTCGATTTACTGATCGTGGTGATCAAACACCAGCAGGACCAGCTGGAGGTCGAGGCCGTGGTCGAGGCTGTGGCAGAGGGAGGAGTTCAGCCTGCTCTGCAGCCGGGGCAGTACCTGTGGACCCTCTCACTGCTCAGGATCAGGTCCCCGCAGTTGAGACCCCAGCGGGAGAGGCTCAGGCACCAGCAGTGCCCATTGTGATTCCGGGTCTTCAGGAGACCCTAGCCCAGATTTTGACGGTGTGCACCAGCTTGGCACAGGTCGTCGCCATGTCTAATACTGCTGCTACTTCTCAGGTCGGGGGAGGCACTCAGACTCCAGCTGCCCGGACACCTGAGCAGGTTACTCAGGGGCTTCAGACACCGGGGACAGTTCCAGTCTAGCCGGTTGCCCTAGCCCGGGATTTTGTGGTCCCAGCTTTGGCAGATGACGAGCAGCACAGGTTAGAGAGGTTTAGTAGACTTCAGCCTACGACTTTCAGTTGTACTGAGGGAAAGGACGCCCATGGATTTTTGGCTTAGTGTCTGAGGATCCTTCGCACAATAGGGATACTGGAGGCTAGTGGGGTCCCATTTACTACCTTCCAGTTCGCAGGAGATGCACTCGCTTGGTGGGAGGACTATGAGAGGCGTAGACCTGCTGATGCAGCACCCCTTACCTGGCGTCAGTTCTTAATTTTGTTCCTGGAGAAGTATATACCGCAGTCCTGCAAGGAGGAGCTGCGCAGGGAGTTCGAGCAGTTGCGCCAGGAGGACATGACCGTGACGCAATATGAGATGAGATTATCCGAGTTGGCCCGTCATGCTATTTGGCTAGTTCCCACAGATAGGGAGAGGATCAGGAGGTTCGTTGATGGCCTCACTTATCATCTTCGGATTTTTCTGACCAGGAGAGGGTATCTGGCGCTTCTTTTGAGGAGGTGGTTGACAGTGACAGAGATATTGAGTCGGTTCGCCACCAGGAGAAGATCGAGAGGGAGGCCAAGAGGTCTCGAGGATCTGGGAGTTTTGGTGGGGTTCCTTCAGGGGAACAGCCTCAGCCCGGCGGAGGCCGACCATTCAGGCAGGCTCAGCCAGGTCGCTCAGGTTATCGTGGTGGATCAGTTGGTCATGATCCTCACAGTTCGCATCAGGTGCACCCATCTTTCAGTGCCCTGCCAGCTCAGAGTTCATCTTGGACACCATCGGTTCTGAGTTCATCTATGCCTGGTTCTTCCAGTGGTTATCCTTGTGCTAGGGGTTCCCTTCGGTCCCTAGTGACATTCTCCGAGAGAGGTTGCTTTGAGTGTGGAGATGTGGGCCATATTAAGAGGTTTTGTCCTCGTCTTACCTGAGGTACTTATCAGCAAAGGAGTCAGCCCGCGGTTTTAGACTCAGTAGTTGCACCGCCCGCCCAGGCAGCTAGAGGTGGGGGTCAGGTAGGTAGGGGCCGCCCTAGAGGGGGAGGTCGATCCAGTGGTGATCATGCCCGATTTTATGCACTTTCAGCCAGACCGGATGAGATGGCTTCTGATGTCGTGATCCCAGGTATTGTTTCAATCTGTCACGAGAAACTTCAGTTCTCATTTGACTCTAGATTTTCATATTCACATGTTCATCATATTTTAGCCCATTCTCTGTATACGCCCCGTGAATCTTTTGTTACATATGTTCATGTGCTCGCCCTTGTGGGTATGTTGTTGTTACAGACCGCGTGTGTCGGTTGTGTGTGGCACCTATTGGGGGTCTGAAGAACCGGGTGGATGTGCCATTTCTGAGTATGATCGGTTTCGACGTAGTTTGATTTGATAGATGATGATACTTTTAGGTATGACTTAATGTGGGTTTTTTGCACCGAATCGGATTATTTGACTTCATAGAGCTATTGTGAGGGTTTTAGTTAATGGCTATTGGGTTGATCTGTGCTCCGGGATGATCTAGGGATTTCCCGTCCCTGCTTCGGGGAGCGGCGATTCGTTAGTTTTAGGCACACATGGTGCGGTTTTGTTGTGGCCTTCTAGAGGAGTTGATTAAGGTAAAGTAGATGGGTATCATAGAGTTTGGACGTATGAGTTGTGTTCTTTCATATTCGTGTGATTTGGTTCAGGTGTATACGGTATGTGGGGGAGTGATTCTAATCTTGTAGATAAGTTCAAACGTGGGATTTGGGTTCTAAGGCATAGGGATTAGGTTGGATATAGTGGCATTCAAATGTGTTGTATTATTAGATCGATGCGAGGTAGGGTGAAGTGGGGTCTCTCCAGAGTATGTGCATGGTAGGCTACACGACATTTTGGTGGTGTTTAGAACAACTCTTGGCACGTTCGAGGACGAATATTTGTTTAAGAGGGGGAGAATGTAACGACCCGGCTGTTCGTTCTGAGATTTTAGCCCATTTCCCCCATTTTGGCTTCTGCTTGTGTGGTTTATCTCTTTTGTGGGGCGCTGGGTTGGTTGACTCGGGTTCATAATGGTCGTGTTGAGAATTAAGGCATTTAGTCTCTTAAATGAGCTCAATAGTTGGAAAATTCAACTGGGAATTGACTTATAGGTAAACGACCTTGGAATGTAGATTTTACGGCTCGGACAACTTCGTTAGGTGATTTGGGACTTAAGAGTTAGGAGTGTGTTTGGAATGTATTTTTGAGGTCTGGTGTAGAATTAGGCTTGAATTGGGGGATGTTAGTTTTTGGCGATTTTCGGCCGGCAGTGAAAAATAGGCTATCGGGGTCGGAATGGAATTCCGTAAATTGGAGCAGGTTTGTAGCATCATTCTGGATGTGTGTGCAAATTTTCATATCATTCGGACGAGGTTTGGGTAGTTTCGGCATCGTTGGTGAATTTCGGAAGTTTGAATATCTTTAGGCTTGAATCATGGGTTGATTTGGTGTTTCAATGTTATTTTGGGTGTTCCGAGAGTTCGACTAAGTCTGGGTGATCATTTATGTCTTGTTTGTATTTTTGGTTGGGGTCCCGAGGGCCTCCGGTTGAGTTCGGATGGGTGACAGCATGATTTTTGGCATTTTGGAGTTGCTGGTGGGAAACTTTCTAGTGTTTCCGCACCTGCGGATGGGAAACCGCAGGTGCGAGTCCGCAGAAGCGGACAAGGCTCCGCAGATGCGGAAGTTGGCTGGGTCAGCAAAGGTCGCAGGTGCGGAGGATTGGTCGCAGGTGCGGAAGTCCAGACTTAAGTCATTTTCTCAGGTGCGCACCTGGGACCGCAAGTGCGGTCATCGCTGGGCAAAACCTATAAAAAAGAACCCTTAGCGAATTTTGGTCATTCTTTCACCATTGTTATTCGGGTTTGAAGCTTTTGAAGGGTTTTTGAAGAGGGAAATCGATAGTTCTTCATTGAGGTAAGGATTTTGGACTTAAAACTCGTTTATTTGTGATTAAGGATCGGATTAGTGGTGGAACTTTGGGAGAAAATAGTGCTTCAATAGGTATTTAGGGCTTGTGATCTAGAGACCTTTAAATGGGAATTTGAGCGGCCATTTGGACTCCGATTTCAGTGTTCTTGGTATGTATAGACTCGTGGGAGGATGAGGATTTTTGTGGTGTAAATTTCATCGAGTTTCGAGATGTGGGCCCAAGGGTTGGGTTTGACCAATTTCGGATTTTTGAGTATTTTTGCTAAATTTCGATTAAGGTTCATTCCTTGGCATATTATAATGAGATACATCTCATTTTTGGTAGATTTGGAGCACTCGGAGACCGAATTTAGAGGCAAAGGCACTGCATAATAGTATTTTAGCTGGTTTTGAGGTAAGTAACGTTTCCAAATTTGGTTCTGAGGGTTCGAAACCCCGAGCTAAATGTTTTATGACTATAATTGAGGTGACACGCATGCCAAGTGACGGGCGTGCACCGAGTATTTGTGGCCTGGCTTATCCAATGGCACCGCTTAGTGATTATTCCCTGATGATATTTGTCCTTCTATTAATGTGGTAATTATGAACATGTTAGAAATCATGTTAAGTATAAAAGCTAGGCTTCCACGCCGAAAATGCTGAGACCCGAGTGGTCGTATATTACTGTCTCAATTTGTGATTATTTGATTTCATATACTCAGTCTTGTTATAGCATATCACTTCATATCTCACCCTCAGAATTGTTAATTATATGCATACTTATCATTGTTTCGGGCTGATGGATGAATCTGTGATCCATGTGAGTGAGGCTAGAGAGTATTGACTGAGTGAGGCCGAGAGCCTATTATTGAGACAGTTATGCGATCGGACTGCACACAGCAGCGATACTTAAATCATGCCTTTGTAGGCTTGATATAGCGCTTGGGCCACTAGGTCCCCTCCGGAGTCTTTACACCCTAGTGAGCGCATTGATGTTGAGGGACGGATTTTCCCTGGGCATGGATCGTGTCCGAAGTGGATGTTATGTGAGGGATGGATCGTCCCTGGACATGGATCTTGTCCGAGTGTTGTATTCCGGAGATGGACTTTCTCCGTAGGGCTGGATTGGCCTATTTCCTCAGTATGGAGTGACTACGGTCACCAATGATTATGTACATTCCAGGATGGAATTTTCCCTGGGCCTGAGAGCCATATACGGTACTGAGTGGACTGTTGTGTGAGGGTTGTGAGCACTATGTGCATATCCATGCTGGTTTCATACATAAATTTTTATGATGGCATGTAGAGTATACTGGCATACTTGGCATATTTACTCATTCTGATAAACTGTTAGCATGTCTAATTTCTGTATATTGTTTATTGTAAATTATGAGGTTTTGTCCGTCACTACCTCTCAACCCATAGTTTGGGTTTGTTACTTCTGAGTTGGTGTACTCATGTTACCCCTTGCACCTTGTGTGCAGATCCAGGTACATCGGGACCCGGTAGTGGATATTGAGCAGCTGTCAGAGTGTCATTGGAGTTGTCGAGGTAGCAGCTGGCAATCGCGACCTCGTCTTCTCTTTCTTATTCCACATATTGCTCTTATTTTGAGACTATGTTGTCTATTTCTTCATTTCTTTATTTTATAATATAGCAGCTCATGACTGAGTGACACCGGATCCGGGGTTGGAGATTTTAATTTTTGTTTCAAATATTGTTTTTAAACTTCAGACTCTTAGTAATTATCAATAAATTCATTTAAAAATCGCATTTTAACTGGAAATTGAATTTAGCTTAGAAACAAAGGGGCGGCTTGCCTGGTTCCACGATAGGCGCCATCACGACTCCGAAATCGGGTCGTGACAAATATTGTCCTTAAATTGATGTCAATTATCTTATGAAAAATTCAACGTACAATACTACATGGTGTAACATCATCGTAATATAATACTGCAGGGCGTAACATCATCATAATATAATACTGCTGAGTGTAACATCGACGTAATACTGCGGGGTGTAATATCTTCCACCCTTTGGAACATTCGTCCTTGAATGTTGATTGATGCACTTATCATTTTCATAACTTATGTCTTCAGAATAATTTAGTACTCTCCTTTCCATCTAGACAATTGTTCTATGAATAATTCCAAAGGCCAAGGCATCCCCCTTTAGGCCTCTTTTTCACACCATGACTTGTGGTCGGAATCATTCCAATCTCGTAATTGTTGCTACCTTCTATCATGCAGCATGTACGACTCTGACCTTGTAAATGTGCCTATGCGACTCTTCTCTCCTTTTTCCTCCAGCTTTTAGCCAATCTCTAGGCCTCACTTTGTAAACATATACGGAGCTTGATAAGATGTCTCTCTAGGCATCTATAGGTATACTGAAGTTCTTTGCTCGATACTTTGTTGAACTTACGACTATTGATATATCTTATTTCATAGATCCAGTTATCCATCCATATGACTTTACTGCATCTAGGTAGTCCTTTAATGCTTCTTCATTACTGTTCATCTTAAGAATGATGGCCTAATCTCGCTTCCTACTGTTGAACTTTTATCCATATATTGTTGATTCACCTTAACGTTGATCTATAATCTACCACTGATAACTTGACCTCTTATGTAACACTTCTTCTAGGGCTCACGTCTCATCGGGGAACATCTGAAATGATTAGACTGATCCACCTGGGGCGATACCATACTTTCGTAACCGTATTTCATAGAATCCCATTGTGATTCACCTTACGTGGGTATTTTAATCCTGTACAATTCATGAAATCCTTTTTTTTCTTCAAATCATTACTCAATCAAAGGCCCAAATGTCATCCTTTATATATCACAATTACACCCTCATTCTACTACCGGGGCAGCATTCCATCCCTTCTAAATGCTACTAGGCCTAGACTCCTTTGAGTTCATTCAGGCTATACTGAGCTTTCTATAACCTAGAAAAACCATCAACTCTTCTTGTTTTCATGGGCTTAATCCTGAGGACTTATCCATTCTCGTCACCTTCTCACTCGTCCTTGCTTATCCTTACTCATGCCTTCCTAAAACCTTGTCGTTTTGCCATACTTTAGCTTGTGACTTACACATATCTATTTATATTACTCACAACCTTCCTTCAGCTTGCTTGCACCATAGATTTCCTTGTGTTATTCTGGAACAACAAACGAGATATCACATCGTCTCAAACTCTTCTTTACTCTTTTAACTAGAACTCTCGATACCTAGAAACCATGGGCTGGAAGATATGCCACTAATGACACCGCTATCATTTCTTGATGCTGAATCCCAGCGGTTCTAGCCCTCTATTTGAATTATGGACTATTCACAACCTTCTGCACTTGACTATCTCGTACGTTGTTCACCTGTACTTTACTTGCCTTAAAATCTTGCATCAAATCTTTTATTTCTTTCATAACCTCCCTTCCACATAGGTATGGTTCACATCCATAACTTGAAGCTCTATTATAATATTTGCACTTCTGGTGTATACACAATCCGGTGAGAGCTTCATACTGACTTCTTATGAGGTTGGTACTCTTTTGACTAGCTTTATCGTAGAGCCGTTATAGAATATGACTATTGTACTATATCTCTTGTACCTCTGATATTAAGAGTGATCCTGCAATGTTCTCAATCACGAGGTCTATAATTTTCTGGGTCCAATAGTCAGACTCCTGATTTACTTAGTTGGTGTAATTCTTTAGCTTCCTCTTCCCTTTGATCAACCTTTATGTAGGCTTAAGCTATCTTCCGATCTGCGGCTTATGGTATTAGTTATTACTTTAGCCTTCCACGGATGTTATGGAATATCCATGATACAATATTCTAACAATTCAATCCTTTGTCCATGACTTGGATTCAACTCCTTCTTTTTAACTTATACTAGAGTCTTCTACAGCTGTATGATTGTCAACACATATGCTACACAGATAATACTCTGAAATCTTAAGTGCGTTCATAACCTAACTAACTCTGGATCATTGATTGAATAATTCTTTTTTTCCTTCTCAACTTTCTTTAAATGCAAGAAATTGCTTTTCCTAGTCCTTCTACCACTTATCACATGAATACTTGGCTTATTTTAGTACTCACACATATTGGAATTCCATAAAACCCATATGATCTTGAATATCGCCTTTTGATTTTTTTTTCTTCCTGTTCATTATCCACGATAGGTGTTATTTTCTTATGGAGTGCATATAATGCTGTCGTTAGACTGTTGTTACAAGACCATTTCCTCTTTATGTCACTGTGCTTAGGTCGAAGACTTCTTCCTTATTTTCTCAGCTAGTCTTTCGTTGTAGTACTTAGGGAAGACCATCTGACTCTTGTAAATCTACGAGCTTATCTCATCGTATACTTGACGGAACTTTTGATGTTCTTCCTCGCCTATAATTATCCGTACTTACTTATTTCCGTAACACTCATATGGTACCTTTAACTGTCCCAACTCATATCTGAATATTTCTCAAGTATTGCAATGTCATATATGCGAGGCTGAATTCACTATATGGGTTTTACTATGTTTATCTTGCACGATATGCTGATTTGTCTGTGTCCTCTTGTCTAGCCATTAACTAGGCTCTTCCTGAATCAACTACTAACTACTTGTTGGCTCATTCTCATATCAATATTCCTCGTAGTCTTTATTGGGTTATTTCCTTTGTCTTAACTTACCTTTCGCACTGGCTCCTTATTTATCAATAACATCCTAGGCAGGAACCCTTACTTCTTTTCCTTGACGTCGTGCTTGCATAATGTTCTGGAATCGTAGCATATTTGTCAGATTCGGATAAGTGCAATCTCATTCCTTTCTCATTCTTACTTATCATTCCATAGTTACTAGAACCACTTAATTCTGACTTAATGCACATCACTCCATATTCCCCTTTTTAGGGGAGTACAAAGATTTAGTGCTACGACAATCTTCTTATAGATGTTTTATCTCTTCATCATTGGCGTCTTTTCACATCATCGATGAACCTTACTCGCCTTGCGGTAATCCTTTTGTACCAAGGATAACAAAATTTCTTACTCACGAGGGTGACACTTAGTGAAACTGGAACATATAGCCCATTAAGTTTAACTTTGCTCACATTGCTTGCTTTAGGGAAGCATCCTCCTGAATGACCTTTAAAGGTTATTCTTCTGTCGTCCATTCTATTATCGCCAGAACGCAATCTCTGAAATTCTCATGACACCGGCTATTATCAAATCACTCAGTCCCTAATTTATGTTTAGTTTATCTTGTTCATCCGTCCATACTGATTTCTATTACTATGGGGTCTAACTTTTCCTTTTGGTAATCACATTAGAGTCACAAACTTATCTAAATGAGGATACGATTTTATGGCCTATACTCTTTTGTTGTCTCAAGGCTTGTCACCTCTCATCTTTTCCTTCCCTCGACTATAGACTATGTAATACTGTCATTTTTTTTCTACCATTGTCATCCACGTATCACATCTTACTCATAATACTTCATTAACTCTCTTCTTATTTCCCTGCTAACGTTTATGCCTATCACTTTATCCTGAAAACTCCAACAAGATATTCTTTTGCTTTAAGCTCCCCTTGCTCCATCCCCTGGCTCTTTGGGTTGCCTAACATTCTCGCTCTATTAGGAATGGGAGCCACACTAAGGTATATTTATCCCTTCCAGGCTTCCAGCGCCTATATTCTTGTTTTTTAACATTCTAGTATTCATATCTAGCTATACTATTCTAGAGTACACCATCTGGGAGTCTTAAATAATCCATTCACCATCTTGGGCTACTCTAACCCCAGCCGGATCCTGATATCCCTTCCTTCTCCTAAACCATATATGTTAGCTCCCACAGGCATAACTGAGATCGGTGTGACCAATTGTACATACCTATATTACTGTTGAAGGTAACTCAAAATGCAATCTCTCTTCCGGAATGGTAAATAATGATAATTTTCACTAGCTGGGTACCCCGTACCCTTCTTCATCTTGCTTCTTTTACTTGTCAAAACTTGTATCTACCTCCTGAATTTTTCATTGCTTTTCACCATATGGGTAGATATTTTTGCCTTAAGGCTCCTTATCAAAAAGCTAACACATTTTAGTACGCACATGATCTGCGGAAGACCTTACATTTACTCATCATAAGCATCATGAAAAATCGAGTTCCTCTGATTTAACTCTTTCATAGCCACATTCAATCTCTTACCAACTGTCTTTTTGGATGTAGAAAATAGAATTTAGGAATTTGAATTCCTACAATTGAGCTCTATCACACGATCTAAAGTAAGACGAAAGAGTGACAGTCCTAAATGCCCTGTAGCCTCCTGCTTATAATTGTGGTGCACAACACACCCATAAAAAAGACTCTACTAGACACGGCTTGTAGACTCCCTAGGACAGAACTGCTCTGATACTACTTTTTCACGATCCAAACCGATGGGCTGTGACGGGCACCTGGTACCTTACTCAACCGAGTACCAACGTAACGTATCTTTCGTATCATACTATCATAGGTAACTTGTCCAACATGGACACAACTCGTAATGTATAACTATAAGTAGGAAACCACTGTATCAATGAACCAGTTTTCTTAAAATATGAATACATATGGACCGTCAAGGCCTCTGACATACTTTACAAAATTAACCTCTATCTACAAAGCCTCTAAGAGTATTTGACATCAAATGAGATAGGGTACCGGACTACCCATAAGTCTGTAGCAAAATTCTGACACGATGACTCATAGATTTGGCTGCACTCCGAATGAGGTGGAGCCTTACTGATCCTTCGCTGAATGCTAGCCTCGTCTACTATGAGGGCTCGTCAAACTGATTGTCTATATCTGCAGGCATGAATTCAGCGTCCCCAACAAAAGGACGTCAGTACGAATAATGTACCGAGTATGTAAGGCACATAAATAAGTATATAAAAGACATGAAAGAATCCTGAAGTAAATGACTCAACCTGTAAGTTTCGATAAATCTGTAAATCATGAAATACTTATAGTGTCATGCATATGCGTATGAATGTCATGTCGTGCATAAGTACATGTGTTCATAACATCATCAAGCCTCTGAGGGTATCCCATCATATCATCTTGGCCACTGTAAGTAAAATCATCAATGTATACCAGCTGATCAGGTGGTGGTGCGTATATAATGCCGTAACCTTTTTCCCATATCCAGTGGCAGACCCAGAACTTTGCGCAAGTGGGCTCAATTTTAGAAGTACATAACTTCAGTAGTAAAATAGTATTTTTCAAGTGGGTTCAAATAAATATTTATACAAAATTTACACAGCTTTAATCCTAATTTATAGATATGCACAATATTATTTTTTGGTGAAGCGGGTTCAGTTGAACCCGCTAGCCACCACTTAGGTCCGCCACTGCCATATCCCATATATATAATATACATATATACGCGTATGTAATTCCATCTAATCATTGGTCAATGTACATGTATAAATAAATGCAATGCATGAGAAGTACGTCAATAAAATCTCTTGGAATGTCATAAGACAATTATGCCTTTGAGTAATATCATGAAATAAAATTTTTCAACTTACGTATTTTTCTGAGACCCATGAACAGATGATAGGATAATACGACATATGGGGAATCAAGAACATAAGCATCTCTAACATTTCTATGAATAGAGTCACTTATGGAAGTTGTGCATTTGCTCGTTTCGTTTGTATCATATGGATAATGCCAAAAGGAAAGAAGGGATAGTCTTAACGTACCTGAGCCGATTCTCTTGACAATTCCTCTAACACACGTCAATCGCAACGAAACACGTAACGGCAAGATCAAAGTAGGAAAAACTTCGTATGATATTTTTGAGAAAGATTGTACCGTATTTCCTTAGAATTGCAAGTAACGTTGCTATTACATAACGTAATCTCGTATGGATTTTTGTTGTAGCTTCATCCACACTTTGTCAAAATCTTCATCCGTATTGTTGTAGCTTCATCCGTATATTTTGTTGTAATCTCACAAAGACATAAGCCTTTTCACTTTGTGAATTCAGAAAGGCCTTCTTAATAACATCTTTCCACCCAAAAATGAGATATGGATGTAAATAGTATCACCACCTCCTTAGGTATAAGATTGTTGGCAATTTGCTGCCATATTATCACAATCCCACGTGGTTTGTTGTCCCCCTAACAATTATCCAAATCTCACTTAAATATTTATCTACAAAATTTAATTTACAAGTTAATCTCCCACTTAAAAAATCATAATTACCCAATTATCCACATATATTAAGAATTATCTCAAATTACCTAAAATATTACTCACTTTTAATACACTTTATAGACCTTACGATCATGGTCATATGGTACTTTATATGATACTAGTCCATAAATACCAGGTATTATAGCTCGAACCGTATTTTATCCCAAATTGTCAAATTTCGACGAAACTCATTTTCTTCGATTCACTTACCCTCTCACCGTCACGAATTTACTTATCACTTGTTTGAAATAACATAATACTTATAATCTCCAAATAATCGTGTCCTTAAACTGATGTCAATTATTTTACGACAAATTCAACGTACAATACTACATGATGTAACATCGTCGTAATATAATATTGCGGGGCGTAACATCATCCTAATAAATATTGTCGAGCGTAACATCGACGTAATACTGCGGGGCGTAACAAGTATGCTATTGAAAATATGAACTGAGCAACAAAGTATTAAAAGCTTAAGAGAGAAAATGTAATATATTGTGTTGTACTACGTGAACGTCCTGCTTACAAAATGATTCGAACTCCCTTTATATAGTAGAGAAGTTCTACTTATGGTACAATTTTAAATACAATAAGAAATCCCATGATTGGTTGATTAACTGGCCTCGACTTGATTCGTGCCGAGATTCCCGCCGTGATCCTTGCTCGATCGCGGATATCTCGTCTTTTCATTATTTGGCTCGGCAGTCTTCCCTCGATCTTACTCGATCTCTATCCTGCTCGGTCTTCGATCTTGGGTGATCTCGATCTCGATCGGTCCCTGAGTCACGAGCTTGGCAATCTAACCTCGAGTCATGGTCCGGTATGACATTGGATCGAACCTTGGCATGCCATACCCCGGTCTCAATTAATCATAATAAAATTGCAAGCCCAATCTTGACTGCATACAATATTTGCTTCTGTTTTCTTTTTCTAGACCTCAAAATTCTTATTTGAATATGATTACTTTTTTTATCATCTAATGTTAGTTTTCCCTTGATTTCAAATAAAGGACCAAACATCTCCATTTTGATTATCGTATATTTAATTATGCACCAAAATCTTGTCGAACAAAAAAATAATTTAAAATGGTCCCGAACCGAACTAATTCAAGAATAGAGCAAACCGACCAAATGTAAACGCTATTAAATCTTGGATCCGCTTGTGCTTGTTATAGAAAATGTACTTTTATTTATTTAATTAAACATCATAAGAATTAACTATTTAGATTATAATGTCCTGCCTCTCCTCAAATGATGATGTTAGAAATCGAGTTTGAATCAAATCTATGATTAAAGAGTGAAAATCTATTTGACTATGAATAAATCATTTATTACCTTTTTTTTTTGCATAATCATTTAGTATTTACTATCCCGACTAATTTAGATTTTGTTGCAAAGAATCTATTTTTTTTTAAAAAAAAATTATTGAAGATTTTCTGTTCTCAATATTCGAACCCGTTAATGACTTCTTTACCGCAAAAGAAGGGGTAAATATAAAAATAATATTCTAATAATATTAAAGTGAACTAAACAAAAAAGGAAAAGAAAAAAAGAGGGTGCTTGATACGACGTCGTGACCAAGTTTGACGTCTGATTCAATTAGCTTGTCGCCCAAGAAGTATGTATTGCTTTATCAGTGAGGCAATACCAAAAAGCGTAACATAATTTGAGGGAAAGAGCATTCAATAGCAACACCACTCAGAGATCGGAAGAAACTTCAACACACAGAGCCCAAAGTTTCCGGTAGCTTTTACTTATAGCCATGGCTAGATATGATAGAGCGATCACAGTGTTCTCGCCGGACGGCCACCTATTCCAAGTGGAATACGCACTCGAAGCCGTACGCAAAGGTAACGCCGCCGTTGGTGTACGTGGCACTGACACTGTTGTCCTTGGCGTCGAAAAGAAGTCTACTCCCAAGCTTCAGGACTCTAGGTATATCTGTTTTTGCAATTTATTTGGTTTTAAGATCTAAAAATGCAATCTTTAGGTTTACTTATAAAAAAAAAATGTAATTTTGATGTTCACTCTGTAATTCCGCGAGATTTAGGGTTTAATGATTTTTCTGGGTTTTGACCTCTTACTTTTGTGACTTCTTTTATAATTTTTTTTGGGTGTGCACATGTAGTCATTAAGGGTGTTTTTGGTATAGCGGAAAATGTTTTCCGTGGAAAATATTTTCTTGAAAAATAAGTAGTAATCTTATTCATTTTTCGGTGTTTGATTCGCAAATTAAGGAAAATATTTTCTCAAGAGCATTCATAAATAATTTTGATATAATAAACATGAAGCCATAAACTTTTGAACCAATAAATTTCATAAACTTCTGAACCGCAAAACTTTCGAAACCGCAAAATTTCGAACCCGTAAACTTCGAAACACATAAACCTCCGAACTCATAATTTTGGAACTTGTAAAATTTCGAACCTGTAAACCGAAAGATGAAAAAAGTACAACAACAACATACCTAGTAAAATCCCACTAGTGGGGTCTGGGAAGAGTAGAGTGTACGCAGACCTTACCCCTACCCCGTAAAGGGTAGAGAGGTTGTTTCCTGGAGACTCTCGGCTCAACAGGAGAGACAATAATATCAGAAAAGAAACAAGAGAAAAGATATGTAACAGCAAAAGATGCCAGAAAAATAACAACGGATAAGTGAAAGGATAATAACACGAAACTATGCAAAACAACAATGTGAACACAACATAGACCGCTAACAAACCTACACGAAACTCTATCAGACTACCCGATACAAAGAGGGAAGAACTCTCGACTACCCCCTAGCCTACCACCCTAATGCTCGACCCCCACATGTTCCTATCAAGAGCCATGTCCTCAGAAATATGAAGTCGCGCCATGTCCTGTCTGATCACCTCGCCCCAATACTTCTTAGACCGCCCTCTGCCTCTTCGCGTACCTGCCAAAGTCAACCGCTCACACCTCCTAACCGGTGCATCTAGGCTTCTCCTCCGCACGTGTCCAAACCATCTAAGCTGCGCTTCCCGTATCTTGTCGTCCACAGGAGCCACGCCCACCTTCTCCCGAATATCTTCATTCCGAATTTTATCCAGCCTAGTATGCCCGCACATCCATCTCAACATCCTCATTTCTGCTACTTTCATCTTCTGGATATGTGAATTCTTCACTGGCCAACACTCCGCTCTATACAACATGGCCGGTCTAGTGTTGTTATAAGCGATCGCTTCTCGCTTTAAGCGCTGAAACGAGACGCAGCGCAGCCCCAGCGCTTTTATGGCAGAAAAGCGGCTCACATAGAAAAAGCGCCCGCTTTTCTCGCTTAAGCGAGAAGCGACGCGGTGAATAAAGCAAGGAAAAGCATGCTTAAGCGACGGAGCAACATCTACTAGGTTTTTTTTTTAAAAATTGGGAAATATTAGCTCAAGCTTGTTACGCTTCTTCTCTAGCGACGTGAAGGCAGCGACTGCGATTCTTCTTCTCTCTTCTCTTCTTCTTCTTCTCTTCTTCTTTTCTTCTTCTTCTCCAGTTCTCTGCGAGACTGCGACTCCTTTTTTCTCTCTTCTCTTCTTCTTCTTCTTCTCTCTTCTCTTCTCTTCTTCTTCTTCTCTTCTTCTTCTCCAGTTTTCTGCTCACTGTTTTCTGCCTTATAGTTAATTTTTTTTTTTTTGGTTGTTGATTGTAGTAAATTCAGTCTTGTTATTCAATGGCATCAAGCCAAAAAAAAGATCCAGCTTGGGCGTATGGAGTTGCAGTTGGCAATGGTAACACAAGAGTGCAATGTATCTTTTATCAAAAAATTTATAACGGTGGAATACACCGTCACAAGAGACATCTAATTGGTGGTTTTAGAGATGTCAAAGATTGTCCAAGTGTTTCGGATACTATTAAGAAAGAAATTAGAGAGTATGTTGAGAAATAAAATGAGTTAAAAAATCCAATGAGTATGCATCATCTATGTTTAATCTTGATGAACATAGTCAAATGGATGATGATGACCTTGAAGTCAATGATATAATGAGGCCACCTCCCTTTAAATCTAAAAGAAAGAAAGAATTCAACAAGTGGAAGTGCATCATCCACCGCCCGTAGCAATGTGAAAGGTCCTCTTAATCTTTTTTTCGCACAAAAACCAAATGAAAAGGGAAAGGGTGAAGCTATTGACTTAGAGTCTGTAGGAAGAGTTTAAGGGAGCGTGTTGTAGATGCTTTTGCTAGGTGGATGTATGATGGGGGGCTCCCTTTTAATTGTGTGAATTACACCGATAGTTTGGTGAATTCATTGAGGCCGTAGGCCAATATGGCCCGGGAATGAAGCCCCCTACTTATCACGAAGTAAGAGTTTTTTGTCTAAAAAAGGAGGTGGAGAAGACAAACAAGATTGTCGAGGAGCATAAGTACTCCTCTTAATTACTTTTTACATCTTATTATGTAGATTCATACTAAGAAGAGGAACAAGCTTGAGCTAAAGAAACTTAATGATCTCGTGTTCGTAAAATATAATAGAACATTGGCTCGTCGTTACAAAGCTCGCAATATCATTGATCCAATTTTATTGGATAACATTGATGAAGCAAATGAATGGTTAACCGGAGCCCCTGAAAATCATGAAGAAGAAGAAGTGTTTGAAGGAGAAGGTCTCACTTTTGGTCATGTTGCTATGGCAAGTGGAGTTGAAGAGAATGTTTATGGTTTTAGGGGAAGTTCTTCAAGGAGCAAAGAAAGAGTATCTACAAGTACAAGTACATGTACAAGTAGAACCGTAATTAATGAAGCCTCCAATGAAGAAGAAGAAGATGACCAATATAATAACTCGGACATGATGACACTTCAAGAGTTTGGAGATCTTGTTGAAGAATAGGATATTGCTACTTTTGTGATTTTGTTTTGCATTTGTTTTGCTTAATATGTTATGACTTTTGAGGATTATTCACTATTTAGTTTTAGTATCTATTATGTGCTTCTTGATTTAAGAATTGAAATATTGCTTAATATGTGTTATTTTTAATGAGTTCTTGTGATTTATCTATGCATATTTTATTTTTTTAATTTATGTGTTAAATTGCGCTTCACATGGAAAAAGCGCGCTTCGCTTCTCGCTTCTCGCTTCGGTGAAGCGAGGCCTCGTCGCTTTTTTGCGCTTAACGCTTTACAGAACACTGAGCCGGTCTAACCACCGCTCTATAGAACTTACCTTTGAGTTTCGGTGGCACATTCTTGTCACACAGGACTCCAGACGGTAACCTCCATTTCATCCACCCCACCCCAATACGGTGCATAACATCTCGGTCGATCTCCCCATCTCCCTGAATAATTGAACCTAAGTACTTAAAACTTTCTCGTCAAGCCTGACTTCCACATCCGCTTCCCCCCTCACGTCGCTGAACTTACATTCCACATATTCCGTCTTAGTCCTACTCAATTTGAAACCTTTAGACTCCAGGGCCTGCCTCCATACCTCCAGTCCCTCATTAACACCGCCTCGGGTTTCATCAATCAGAACTATATCATCAGCGAACAACATACACCATGGCACCTCTTCTTGGATATGGTGTGTCAGTGCGTCCATCGCTAGAGCAAATAAGAACGGGCTGAGCACAGATCCTTGATGTAACCCCATAACCACCGGAAAAGGCTCTGAGTCACCTCCCACAGTCCTAACCCGAGTCATAGCTCCATCATACGTACCCTTTATCGCCCTAATGTAAGCCACCGACATACCTTTCACCTCCAGACACCTCTAAAGGATGTCCCTAGGGACCATGTCATATGCCTTCTCTAGGTCAATAAACACCATATGCAAATCCCTCTTCCTATCCCTGTATAGTTCCACCAACCTCCTGATAAGGTGGATAGCTTCCATAGTAGAACGACCGGGCATGAACCCGAACTGGTTTTCCGATATAGACACCGCCCTCCTTATCCTCCCTTCCACCACCCTCTCCCAAACTTTCATGGTATGACTTAGTAACTTGATACCCCTATAGTTACAATTCTGGATATCCCCTTTGTTCTTGTACACCGGAACCATTATACTCCACCGCCACTCATCAGGCATCCTCTTTGTCCTGAAGATAACATTAAACAACCCAGTCAGTCACTCCAAGCCTTGCCTACCCGCATATCTCCAAAACTCTACTGGAATCTCGTCTGGTCTGGTCGCTTTGCCCCGACTCATCTTACCCATCGCACCCACGACCTCCTCAACCTTAATGCGCCTACAATACCTAAAGTCTCGGTGACTCTCGGAGTGCCCTAATTGCCCTAACACGATGTTTCCATCCCCCTCTTCATTCAGAAGTTTATGAAAGTACGACTGCCATCTTTGCCTAATCTGGCCTCTTCCATCAATACTCAACCGTCCTCGTCTTTGATGCACCTCACTTGATCCAGGTCGCGAGCCTTCTTCTCTCTCGCTTTGACAAACCTTTGTCCCCAAGTTCCTCATAAAGCCGACCAAAAGCAGCAGTCTTAACCTCTGTGACCGCTAATTTCGCCTCCTTCCTAGCCTCCTTATATCTTTCTCTGTTCGCTCTCCTCTGATCCTTGTTGGTGCTCTCTACTAACTTAATGTAAGCCGCTTTCTTGGCTTCCACTTTACCTTGGACTACGTCATTCCGCCACCAATCGTCTCGGTGCTCGCCAAAACTCCCAACACCTCTCTTGTTGCCTCCCTTATATAGTGTGTCGTCGCTGTCCACATAGCGCTAGCGTCCCCACCACTCTTCCAGCCACCCATATTCGCCAGCCGCATTTCCAACTCCTGCACATTATCCTTAGACAAAGCTCCCCACCTGATCCTTGAATGACCCCGTACAAACCTCGAAAGATGAAAAAAGTAAAACTGAAAATATATATAAAAAATATATTTTTTTCCGGGGGGTTTGGGGGTGGGGTGGGGGGTGCAGAAAAAAACAGAAATTTGAAAATTACAAAAAAAAAATAAAAATAAAAAAAACCTTTTTGTGG
>ML376702.1:1970-15310 GCA_005239525.1 Nicotiana knightiana | reverse complement strand
TGGCCAAACAATTAAGCAATTAAACGCAGAATTGAAGAAACAACCATACATTGAGCGACTTAAAATCAAGGTTAAGTTAATATCGAATAACAATATTCATGGCTAAATCACAACCCCCAAAAAATGGCTGTTTAGCCACTCATACTAGAATTAAACAATTGCATAAGTCTTTGCATCAATGGAAAATACTAGATTAAGATGAAGAAAATTGATAATACTTTGCTTCTTCAATGATCTTGTGTGTATACTCTCTCCAAAAACGGCATCCTCCTCTGAAAGTTGTGTTATTGGGTCTATTTATACGTTTGGGATAAACCCTAAACGTGTAAGAGACTTCTATTCCAACCGGGAAACACTTAAAAGCCTTTAAAACTCGGAGTTGACTGGACCAGGCACCCAGGCGTTAAGCCCCAAACTCCCCTTTAACGCCTGGACAGGCCTGGCGTTAGGGGTCTAACGCCTGGCTAACGCCAGGGTCACCCTGGCCTTAAGGGAAAAACGCTCCCTTAATGCCTGGGCATGTCTGTCTTTAGGGGACAAACGCCCGGGTATTGCCCGGGTCACTCCTTTTCGACTCTTGAGCGTATTTTCGATGTTTATGCACCCATTTAGCTCGGTTTCCATCTCCAATTCACCTACACATGAAATAGACTCCATTATGCACATATAACGTGTATTTTTATCACAAAAGCACATAAAATGTAAGGTATATAATGCTTAAAACTATGAATTCTAGCCACGCATCAGTTACAGGCACTGAATCAAAATTTTACCCCAATCCAACGGTTAATGAATCAAGAAACGTTATCTGAAATTGGTTGGTAGGAATAAAAATCTACAGCAAACCAAATACTTTTCTTCTCTCTTCTCTCTTGATGAAAGCTCTCTCAAAAATCATTATTACGTGCTTAAGTCTTTCAAAGGCTTGTACCGATGAGCATAGAACAATTTTTCAAAGTTGTCCTATTTATAGATAATGAGTGGTGCTTTCTCTTAAAGCCAAAACCAACTCTAAATAGGAATAAAAACCGAATCCAATTCCGAATAGGAATGGAAACCAAAAGAGAATAGGATTAAGCCATCGAGCCTTTGGCTGGACAGCATGGGAATGAGCCCAACAAACTCCCCTCCAGTCAAGGGGCCAAATATGTCTTCAAGTAGATGAACTATTGACAGGCTTCATGCCTGCCGATTTTCTCCAAAACACATGCTTATCTGCAAGCTTAACGACGAAATCCTCAGGGTGCTCCATAGAAATCTCCTCATCTAAATCACCATCAAGAAAAACAGTCTTGACATCCATCTGGTCAACCTCTAAATCTAGACTTGTGGCTAAGCCTAGAACCACACGAATATAAGACATCTTTACAACAAGGGAGAAAATTTCATCAAAGCCAACTCCCTTCTTCTGGATAAAACCTCTAACAACTAACCTCTCCTTGTACCTGGGCACAGAGGTATGGTTATCTTGCTTTACTCTGAATATCCATTTGGTTGATAAAAATTTCTTTCCTTTCGGCAATTTCACTAACTCATAAGTGTCATTCTCATGGAGTGACTTCATCTCATCTTCCATGGCTTCTATCTACTGATCTTTGTGAGTATCTTGCATGGCTTCATTATAGCTCTCAGGTTCTCCCATGTCAATCAAAAGTACATACTCATTAGGAGGATAGCACATGGAATTTTTCTTCTCCCTTGTAGATCTTCTAAGAGAGGTTTCAGGAGCTGTCACGACCCAAAAATCACAGGACATGATGGCACCTAACTTGACCCGCTATGTAAGCCAATTAATAAAAGAAACACACAAATAAACTTATCGAAAATTAAATTAGGATTTATCGGAACTTTTACAAATTTACCCAAGATCTGGTAGTACGACTCATGAGCTTCTAAGACTTAGAATAAACAAAGCTAGTATGAATAAATACATCTTCTGTTTGAAAACTACATGAACAGATTAATAAGGTCTAAAACTACCAAGGACAAGTGGAAACTTCTATACAGAATACACGAACATCTTCAAGGTCATCCCCCAACTTCTTCAGCAGCTCCGCTCCAATAGTCTACACAGAGTGTGCAGAAGCGCAGTATCAATACAACCGACCCCATGTACTGGTAAGTATCTTGACTAACCCCGTCGAAGTAGTGACGATATTTTTAGTTAAAAGATAATCATTAATAAACACTATAAAGTAAACTAGCAATAGGACTAAAACAAAATAATAGAATAAAGAACACAATGTGACTGTAACAGGAAATAAAAGAGTATCATAAAGAATCACAACTTAACAGTTTTCAACATCTCAACCGGACCTTTCCTTAGAACGAAAACCCATGAACCACAACAATCACCTCATATACTTTCATAGTGTGATAAAGTACTCAAGACATCAAGTCTAACGACACGGCAACACCCTTCGTGCATTTATCGCATTCTCACCATATATGCGTAAAACATAACCAACCAATTGATAGAAATACCGACAATAGAAATCACAAGGAAGGGAATATGCAATCGGTAATAATAAACGAGAATGTACATAAGAACATCAGTAACAGACTAAGCAGAGAGAACAGAGGTAACAACCACAATTAGGAAAAAGGGGTTATGATCTCAATTAACTAGCATGATGGAGGCCTAAGTACAAATATAGCAAACAAGAAGGAAATACATGATCTTCACAGGTTAACAATTAAGGACATGAGGGACTAGCATGGTGGAAGGCTTACACTAAGGTGCAACGGAATAGACACACATGAGTATAATTATAAACGATGGAATTAGGCATGACATATGCAAGTTAAGCAAGTAAAAAACATGGACAACACAACAACGAGTGAGATAGTAGTCAAGTACGGGACAATAACAAAATATCACACAAAATATATAATGGCGACAATGACAACTCAAGGTAAAGGCAGAAATGTATACACGGAAAATAGATATCACATCATAATGCATGTCCCTCATCCTCACCTGCACGGAAACACCTTTCGTTCCATGACCTCACAATATTAAAGGCATAACAATATAAATGAAATGGCACGACATCACCCTTCGTGCTTTACTCTCTTTCCTCACATGATAATGTATATGAAATGGCACGGCATCACCCTTCGTGATTTACGCTCTTTCCTCACATGATAATGTATATAAAATGGCACGACATCACCCTTCGTGCTTTACACTCTTCCTCACATGATAATGTATATGAACAATGGCACGGCATCACCCTTCGTGCTTTACACTCTTCCTCACATAATAATGAATATAAACAATGGCACGGCATCACCCTTCGTGATTTACACTCTTCCTCACATAATAATGAATATATATAATGACACGACATCACCCTACGTGCTTTACACTCTTCCTCACCAAGTATATAAATTTCAACAAAATAGCCAGGTAGGAAGAATAAATAACATCGAGGAGAGTGTCAAACGAATAATTCAAACAAATTCTCAATCACTACTTTCCAAACCAAAAATAATTCAATGAATGCTCAAGGCTATATAATTCAAGTACTTCCACAATTCCCACGATTTATCAACAACACAAGCATGAAATTTAGCACCTCAAAATATTGACCATAGCAACATATAAATGACAATGCATAGAGATGTGCAAATTTGACACATCTATGTATTCTAAGAATTTTCATAAAATTGATCAAGTTATATTAGGCTAAGTCTTGATTACTAACATCGTATACTACGTTCTTAATATCGGTAAAACAAGTAAGGCATGAATCAAGGGAGTTATGAAAATTCTACAAAACACAATCATAGCACAAACTACCCCCGAGCATGATTAACCCCGGCACATACATATATGCTCGTCACCTCATATATGTATCACCCCCGCATGTAGAGAACAGTGACAAATAGGAGGAAAAACTCCCTCAACAAAGCTAGGCAAAACACTTACCTCGATTCGGCTAACTCAACACTCAACTTAGCCTTTTCCTCTACCAATTTGCCTCCGCTCGACTCAATCTAGCCCATGACGACTCCAGAGAATGAAGAATCCGCTCACAGCCTAAGTGATTTGACCATATCTCATGATCTGCTACATCATCCCTGTGTGTAAGGAACATGTAACGAGCTCCACCTAACATTTTAAGATTATTTGCCAATCTTTCTGTATACCTTGGACTGTCAACAAGAATATTTCCTTTAGCACGAACAATCAAATAAGAAGCAGCTCCAAACGACTTTACATGAACCTGAGCCACGACACTGACCTCGACCGGAAAATTTAATGCCGACCTCGACGGAACCACGATTCTTCCCGGAAACCTCAAACTAAAGTCTCAAACGACATCAACGTCCCAATTTCGATACAATTCGGTAGAAACAGTTTTCAGCAATTTCAACGACTATCGCCGGTTTTCTATTTGTTCGACGTCGGTGGTGAGAATCCGGCGAAACAGTTGTTGCTACCCAGTTTTTCCCAAAAAATACTTTAAATTACATATATACTTTCAAAATCATGCATTAATAGCAATTGTTATTTTTCCATAATTTCCCTATATTTTTTATTAATTTACCCAGTATTTTATTTCCAATAAATAATTACAAATTGCATCACAAATAATTTCAAAAATATTTCTTGATAATCGTTTATGGTCCCATTAAGACCAAATTATTTCATAATTAGCCAAATTGGCACCTTTTGGCTATAATTGCAGTAACTTTGCAATTATAGCCCAATCATATAATTTTGTACCATTTTTACCAAAATTTAGTCATTTGTATTTTAAAATACTGAATAATCATTTTAAATCATTTTCTATGCATGAAATTCATTTTTATGATTATTAGCTATCTTTACAAATTACTTTAAGTAATTTAATTGGGTATTTAACAAATAGCCATTTTTTATTTTAATTCTAGCCCAATTTAAAACCAGACCCACCTGATTAAATCAAGCCCAAATACCCCAGGCCCAATCCATTATCCTACCCGACCCAATTCCCACTTAATCTGGACCGTTGATCATTTCGGGTCAACGGACCAGATTCATTCTTACCTAAATTAACCTAAGAGACTACCCCCCAAACGCTCGTTCTCTCAGTCTCTCATCTTCTCTCCGCTGTCATCTCCTCTCATCTATCTTAAGCTCTCTCTGCTAAACCCTACTCATACTCGTCGGCCGTTGGCTTGCCGGTAACAATGGTGGTTCCACCACCACCCCTAGCCTCCATGGCTCCCTCACACGCCGGATCCTTGATATCTTGAAGTCCTCAAGGGGAACAGAGGCCGATAAACTGACACCCATGGCCTTTTCATACCGTTCTCAGGCCACCCTTGGCCGTCCGAGTAAGATCTCTCTAATTCCGGCTAAACTATGGTTTCTAAGCCCGATTCTCTCTAATCCTGGGTTATCTCTCTCTGAAACCCTAATTTTAGTTCTTGACTTCTTAGATCTGTAACAGATCTAAGAGCCTTCTGAGTTATTTTAATGTTTCCTTAAAGATCTTTCCGATTTCTCAAAAATGCCTCTTCGTCTTCCAACTAGGGTTTCTTAAACCCCTTTTAAAATAACTTTTCCTTCTGATTTTCAGTATTATCCTATGATTCTTACTATGTTTCAACTGTTATTTAAGTTTTTCCCTTTATCTGATTTATTATGTTGAAAACCCTAATTTTTGGTCTTAATCTTGGGTTCTGAGTGTGTCTTTGATAATATGTTCGTTTAATCTCTGTGTGTGCTTATTTCTCATGAACGCTCTAAGTTTCTGTGATTTTACCCTATTATGTTTAGCAGGGTTTCTGATTTTTGCTTCTTCCGCTTATATTATGTTTATTCTGTTAATTCCTCTAATCAGTTCTATCTTTTCTAGTTGGATCCCTGATTCTATATGATTCTTACTTTACTATGTTTCTGATTTTACTTCTTCTTGCCTATTATGTGTTTATTCCGTTTGTTCATAGAGATTTGTGTTAATTCCCCCCTTAATCAGTACTGATCCTATTCGAATCCCTAATTTTCTGTAATTGATACCTTTCACTAATCTCTTATGATGATTTTCTTGCTGATTTTCTGACCTTAGTTTATTTCTTGTGTTATTTTATGGTCGACTATGCTGTCAAACTAATTCTTATGACATTTCCTTAATTAGAATATTATGTACCTAGCCTTAATTGCTTAGTTTCTACCCGTACTGTGCTGAAATTATTTCCTTATGTGCTATATTCCAGTCACATATGGTATCTTTCCTTATTTGTCTTTACCGTTTGAAGTTAACTCCCTTAATTTAGGAGTACTTATATTGATTGATTCTGAATCCCCATAATTACTGCCTGATTTTGATTCTTACCTTATTATTCTACCTAGTTTCAAACTATATATACATGCTCTCTCATTAACACCAACACACGAATACATTGGTTCAAAAACTATCTCTCACACTCAAAGCTTTCTGCTCTCCTTCTTTGTTACTTGCTACTGTTCTGAGTTAGCCGGCTGCAAGCCAAGGCTAATTATTTTGCTCTCTTATTCTTCACTTTTGTGTTTTCATCTTCTTTACTGGTATGTTTTGATTTCAATTCAAGTCCCAAAACCAATATGTTTCTTCTACTGCTTCAGTTTATCCTGTTTCTAGTTTGTGTCTATCTATGGTTTTGCTGTGCAACCTATAGTTGACATGTTTACATTTTTGTCCATCTAGCATGTTATGTTATGTATTACTCCCCTTAGGATCAGCATGAATATGTTACCCCCTTTTGTAGTATGTCTCAATGTGACTCTGTTCAATTTTGTGTTTATCTGGTTTCTAGTATGAACCTTTCTTTGGAAAAACAATTTTTACCCTAAGTTGCTTGACTCTCTGTTGATTCTGGAGTTCATGTTATTCCCTGAAAGAACTGCTATACTTGTACATTATGTGCTCTATGTGTCCCCAGTTCCCATCACCCTTGTGTGAAGTTTTGTTCTGTGTGTGATGCTGAACCTGCTTTGGTTCTATGTGTGATCTGTGTTTGTTAATTGCCCTACTCTCCTCAAAAGCTGTTTTACTAAACAACTCTCTCTTATTTTATAAAACTATTTCTACTAAGTCTCTTTCAATAACTGTTTTCCTATCAAACCCTTTCAAAACTATGTCAAGCACTCTCACTCTACTCATAGGTCTTTAAGTTCTGCCCCTCCACTGTGTGACTGCTTTGGGATCCCTATGAGATCCCTCTGAACTCTAATGCACTGGGGTTGGCACTTCCACACTGCACTTACTCAGTTATGGTTGCGAAATCTGGGTGTGAGCACTGCCCGGGATCCTTGAGGTCCTTAGGGAACTCTGAAACACCCGGACATGAAAAGGTTATGAAAAACTTTTGCACCTGAGGCTGTGGGAAGTTTGGTATATCTGGGCGTGTTTCAGGCTCCCTATAGTGTAACTTCTTCTTTTCTTTTTCTACTTATGTAATTCATTCCAATATTGGTTTGTAATAATTATTGTAAACGAATATTGGGGGTTGGCTAGTGAAAAGGGGAGTGTAGTTATATATTTTATCAATATCAATGGGTAGAAATCATGCCTTAGGTTTACATTTCCCATATGTGCATTATAATCCATGTTTAGGACCAATACATTCAAAGCATGTCATTAGATATCATGTTCTTAGGTTTCACGTATACTGTTCTAGTATCTCATTTGATATTATCACTCAGAAATCCTGCTTCTAGGCTAAATAACAGCATTAACATAAAAATTGTTGCTCCTGCACATCCTGAAATTATGCTGTAACTTTCTGTGCATTTAGAAATCATGCTTTAGGAATTATGCATATGTTGAAATCATTCTGCATTTTTGTGCATACTAGATACCATGCCTTAGGATTTCGTTTGTATTTCCTAAGCCACACTTAGTTAAACTACTGATGCATGAAAAAAGAGACATAAGACAATCTCACATTTGATCACCCTGTTTTAAATAAACTGGTAATAATCCTTGTATTTTGCAACACTTAGAACAACATGCTTTAGGTATAACAACTTCTAAACAGTTTTTAACAATTCTGGTAACTATTGTGCATTACTCCCCACGCCTAGGCAAGCCTTAGGTAATCAACCTTTATAAAACTGGAAAACTATTTCTTTTGTGTTTACTGCTTAATGGTTAACAAGCTTAAAATCAATAGGAAAACTGATTAGGGCCCCTGACTCTGGGTTTATAAAATAAAACTGCATATCTTCTGTGTTTTGATATTCACTTAGACATCATGCTTTAGGATCTTGTCTAATAAAAATGCCTCTTGTTTGTGTTTGAGTCATGTTGTTTACGTGCATTATCTATGGAGGTAAATCTTAGCCTCTTAATTGTTCTTTCCTGCCTTTATTTGCTAAAGTCCTATTTGTTCTTGCCTGTCGCCTAGTATTTTCTCCTTTTAAACCTTAGGGGTCTGTGTAGAACTGCCTATAGGTAGAGGTCCTAATTTCCTCCAGGACCATTAAGAAGGGACGGGTAACAGCACGCATAGAGGTCGTTAAATAACACTCGCTTAAATAACCGCTAAGGGGTGAGAAAAGGTAGATATGAATATGATGACCGGTGCGCTAATGCCACGTGTAGACCCTTTCTGAGGAGTGATTACCGGGCATTGCATTGATGTGATCCTATAGGATAAACAACCTAGGACTCCCCTTATCCCTTACACATGTGTGCTTAGACTGTAAATCTTTCAAAACCTTATATATGTGCTTAGACTTTAAATCTTCTAAAACTTTACTTCACATATGTACTTAGACTGCGAATCTTTTCAAAACCTTTGTTTGTTTAAGCTTATTTGCTACTTGTTTAAATTCACATAGTTTGTTTGGCCGGGAACCACAGTTGTGGACTTTGAGGGGTTCCTAACACCTTCCCCTTGAAGTAATTTCAAGCCCTTACTCAATCTCTGGTTATTAAAATCTGTGTTATAATGACCCTTAGTAGGTGCCCTAACGCACCTTAATTCGTTAGGTAGCGACTCTTCAATTCCTTACATACCCCTTTTCCTAAAAGGAAATCAGTTGTCCCAATAATGTCAAAAACCCTGACCGATCCGAAAGGAGAGGCAAAAAGGAGGCGCGACATCATGGTGACTCTGCTGGGGACTTCCAGGCTTTACCATGTCAAATTGCTTTGTGAAATTTGTCTTTATTTTGCTAAAATCTGCACCCCTTTCCCTTTCCCTTTATGTGCAATTAATTGTTTACTTTCCCAAGTATTTATTCTTTTAAATGAAACTGACATTTTTCTTTTTGTTTTCCTTTGTAACTGCTTTTTAATCATAACTGTTGTATTTACCGCTTTCATAACGTGTAAATACATGACAACATGCTTTTATTGCTTATTTTATTATTGCATAATCATGCTCAACATCATATTCCACTCGTTCCTATTCAAATCCTATAGCAACGCTTGATGAGTGGTTGCGCTCTTCCATTTTATATCACCCCCTAAATTCGGAAAGGCTTATTTACGGTAAAACTAATCGATCAGCAGTGCAGTCGACGGTTCCGTGCCTTTCCCCCTCAAGTTGTCCGCTTGAGGGTACCGGTCTAAAACCCCATGGAAATCCTACTCTAATTATATATGTACATGCATCATGGTCAAACCTAGCCGAGTTAATATGTTGTCCGCATAAAAACCCTTTAAGACAGCCTTATCTAAGAGTCCACCGGGGTTCTTGTAATCCCAATGGGCGCGATCACGATATGTGCATTAATTTGGAGAAATAAATGCCAATATGCTAATCACTAATGTATAAGTAGTAGAATCCGGAGGGGGAAAGGGTCTAACCTTGTCTATTTTGTAGAAAATGAGGCACGAAGTCCCCAGGTTCGGCATGGTCCAAAGAATACCACCATTGTTGCTGGATTGGTGGGAAGACCTTTCGCCAAGTGACAAAGACCAGTGAAGAGGGTCCTCGAAAACTTACCCTCTTTACTAGATATCCAACCGAACAATATGTTGATTGAAGCAGCCACTATGTTCTGGGACAGAGAAAGGTCTGTGTTCCATTTTGGCAACATAGAAATGACTCCCCTCTTGGATGAGATAGGGGGTTTCATGAGATTACCTTGGGACAATCCAGGTTTGTTGGTGCCAGAAAACCGTGCCACTAGGGGATTCCTGAAAATGATGGGTTTGAAAAGGAACGATGATTTAGAATGCCTGATAGAGTCCGACATACCTTTTGACTATCTCTATGAACGATACGACCATAGAAAATCCTATCGTATTCATATTTACCGCAGGGTTTTTTATGTTCGTCGTTTGCTTCCTGGGTATGATAGTATTTCCGAGTAAAGGAGACATGATTCACACTAGACTGGCTATGGTAGCCAAAACCTTAATGGAGGGGATCGAGGGGCAAACATATACCATTATCCCCATGATCATAGCAGACATATACCGAGCCCTGGACTGCTGCCAGAAGGGGTTCAAACACTTTGAGGGTTGTAATCTGCTACTACATGTTTGGCTATTGGAGCATCTCCAAAGGGGTCAATATCGCCAAGAGTTTCCACGAAGGGAGTGGAATGACCATATAGCCTTCCATCACCCTAATAGAATGACCTACATCCCAGACAGGTTTTCTCAACCAGAAAATGCTACATAATGGAAGTAGTTTTTTGACAATTTGACCGAGAACCAGGTCGAATGGATGTTCGAATGGTTCCCTACCAGTGAGTTCATCATCAGATCGAGGGACGCTTTGCACCTAGTGTTGATCGGTTTAAAGGGCATATACCCTTATGCTCCCATCAGGGTTATGAGGCAGGCAGGAAGGAAGCAAGTCATACCGCGAGTCTCTAAAATGAGTCATTACAGAGAAGCTTTTCAGGACAACGACATCCCATACAAATGCGAAGCTCAGCATATGTGGCATCTAAAGGTTATTATAGAAAAGGACACCATCGAGCCAGACAGGTACCATGCATGGAATGTATGCTTTTACCTATCATGGTTGGAAGACAGCATAGCAGGGATAGTTGAGCCGGGAATCAGTGGGGGAAACATGGTCATAGACGAAGTTGCTGAGGCCCAAGTAAAATACAGTAAACTGCGCAAAAGGGTTTGTGAGTCCGAGGCCGAGTATCTGGAGCAACACAAGACTGATATGGAACTGAACAATGAGTGTAAGGAAAGGGCTATCAAATCCAATGAGAGGTTGGAATATTTGGAGAAGTGTCTGATGGAACTAGATGCAAAGACAAGGAAAAGAGTCGCCGACTGCCAGAATGCTGAGGGAAACGAAGGAGGGCATCTAGCAAGAGTATACCTGCTGTTGGGTATGCACGACCTGGGGAACCTGATCGACAGGGACAAGAATATAAAGCTTGGAGAAGGTCCTTCTTGGACCAAGTAGATTAGATTCACCTGCTTTTTCAAATGTAATAAGGCCAAGTGCCATTAGTGATTCATCTTATTCAGTGTCGTTTTTGATTTATCTACTTTGACATTAACGAAATGAGGCAATTATTGGCATCTAAGTTCTCCAAATCAACTTATCGCTAGGCCTACCTCGGGCACAACGAGGCTCCCCAAATTAGGACACGCTTTTATATCCCTGCAATGTGTGTTTAAATACTGCAATATTTTCTCATGATCCTCACTGACTTGGCTACCTTTTGTTTTTGCTTTTGTTTTCTTTCTTTTAATCCCCTCCCAAAGGTTGGTTCGTGCATTATGGAATCATCATCATATCACACAAGATCCAGGGGCCCTCCACCTCCTCCTCCTCCTAGTCCACTTAAAGGCAAAGGCGAAGGCAAAATGGAAGATTTGAGCAATATCAGAAAAGAAAACACAATGACAGCTGAACGAACAGAAGATCCTGACAGTCAAGGTACTCAGGTTCAGAACGAGGATATGCCACAACTCGAGAAAAGGTTTTTGAAGCTCCAAGGGGAGCTTGAGCATGTCCGGAATTTGGCAAATTTATCCTTCTCACTCAGTGTTCCAGATGTCAACCATCCAAACATCCAAAATCCCATACCTCCTCAGAATACCCCAAACAAAAAAAATCCTCCCACATCTCATCACCACACAACTTCACCGAAAAATCTAACTATTCCACCATAATACAATGCTTGCCACACTCCGAGAAACACCCCACTGATCGTCCCTGAGCCACAAAGCTCCACAAATGACCACCTCTATGCTCAAGCGCCAGGCCATCATAACAACCCCATATACATGGAGACTCTACCTCACTCCACCCAACCCACTTCATCCACACCTGAATCCAGTGAGAAGGATTTGCTTATCAAGAATTTGGCCGAAGAACTCAAGAAGCTGACTAGCCGAGTTCAAGGTGTTGAAAAAAGTAAGGGAGTTAAAGGGTTGAACTATGAAGATCTCTACATAGAGCCCGATGTTGAACTACCAGAGGGCTACAAACCTCCTAAGTTCGAGATGTTCGACGGTACAGGTGATCCTAGGGTCCATTTGAGGACCTATTGTGATAAATTGGTTGGAGTAGGAAGAGACAAGAAGATTCGCATGAAATTGTTCATGAGAAGCCTCACCGGAGATGCTTTGTCTTGGTACATCAGCCAAGACCCTAAGAAGTGGTCCAACTGGGTAAACATGGCATCAGACTTCATGGACCGGTTCAGGTTCAATACATAGAATGCGCCAGACGTGTTCTATATTCAGAATCTTAAGAAGAAGCCCACTGAAACTTTTCGCGAGTATGCCACTCGCTGGAGATCTTAAGAAGCTAAGTTTAGGCCTGCCCTAGACGAAGAATAAATAAACAAATTCTTTGTCCGGGCACAAGACCCGCAGTATTATGAGCGGCTGATGGTGATTGAATACCACAAATTCTCTGACATCATCAAGTTAGGTGAGAGAATCGAAGAAGGGATTAAAAGTGGAATGGTTACCAATTTTGAAGCATGATCACGCTCAACTATGTCTTATATAAAGACTAAACGGGCGCTGCAAATATAATCCGGGGTATTATGCCCAGAGTCGATCCCATAGGGAATTAACGTAGCAATCAAGTCTTTAGAATACACAACTTTTACTCAATCAATTCTCTCAAGACTTTTTGAATATAAATTGGTGATGTTTTACTAATTCTACTGACAATAATAATAACTAAAAATTACTAACAATGTGTTGTAAACAATTATGATAAAGGTCTAAGGCTATGGTTTCCCCCGTTGGTGAACTTACTTCTCGGATATTTCGTATAACTTGATTAATTATCTGTATCAATCAAGAACACTCTATCTACCATAAATCTCTCTCAAGTAATTATGATAATTTACTAGACGCACTCTCTCAAGTTACGCTAGCTAGATTGCATTACAGTTCACTTTAGATTGCACCCGA
>ML376699.1:0-71620 GCA_005239525.1 Nicotiana knightiana | reverse complement strand
ATTCACATGGGGAATCAAGAATATAGACACCCCTAGTATTTCTATGAATAGAGTAACTTATGGAAATCATGAGTTTGCTCATTTCTTCCGTATAATTTTGACCATGCCAAAAGAAAGAAGGGATAGCCTTAACATACCTGAGCCGATTCTCTATCGGAAACAACCTCTATTATAAGTATTAGCTGCCCAGGAGCTTTACAATTATAATTTGAAGCCCCAGAAGTATTACAAGGCATCAAATCTCTCTTCTCCATTCAGCCTGACGTAGAGTCAAATTCACCATAAAGATGGAGTCTTCTCTTTCCAATTAATTCTTTTGATGCTAATATTCATCTCATTACTCTAATATCGAAATTTTAATGGTTGGTTCAATGCAATATATATTTAGACCATCTTATCACTGTTTTGTATTAGAAAAAAAGGTAACAAAGAGTGCTCATTCTTCAAATAGGAAATTAAAATTATTATTAAGAACTTGGAAAAGAAAAGAATTGAAGAATGCACAAAAAAAAAAAAGGAAATGAAGAAAAGAAATATAAGTTGGAAGTTTTGTTGGATTGAATCTTAGCTTTCGTTTTTTTTTTTTGCTATGCTTTCAATTAGGAGGAAATGCATATGATATCTTACTTTTTTAATCTATGTCCAAATAAGACCAACTTTGTATAAAGTTTAATGTCTTACACGTTACCATCCTATTTACTTCAGATAGAGCCACATAAGCTCATATGACTACTTAGTCATATATCTCAACAATGGCTTACTACCACATTTTCCCTCTTAAACTTATCCAAATTTTTATCTACCAATTTCCTTAATTACACGGTTAATCTTTCATCGAAAGTTCACAATTAACTAAATATCACATAATTAGGAATTATTTCAAATTACTTAAAATTCTACTTATTTTTAATATACTTTATACATCGTACTATTACGGCCATGTGGTACCATGTAAAATAAATACATACACTATTATTTTATTAAAATATCCATGTAAAAATACATAATTTTTCTCAACTTATAATTTTCCTAATCTCATATAAAGAGTAAAAATTCTCGTATGCTTAATTCTTAAAATGGTAAAAAAAAAATAACCTTCCTTTCTTGTGAGAAAATAATTTCTATCTTTACAATAAGGAAAATTTCATAAACTTTCTCATATTATATATTTGTAAATTTTGAAGCATATCCGAAAGTGGTAATATTAATAACTATATAAAATTATTTTTTTAACCGTTTTACAAAAAAAAGTTCCACTAAAAATACCATGTCAATATATATAATGGTATCAAGGTTGTTAAACTTACGGGTTGTAACAGCTCATGCTCCTCCCGACTGCGGGAGTATATCAAAATGTCATAAATAAAGACAATCACAAAGGAATCCAGATAAGGCTTGAACACTCGGTTCGTCAAGTTCATAAATGTTGCGGGGGCATTGGTCAACCCAAAGGACATCACTAGAAACTCATAGTGCCCATACCGCGTCCGAAAAGCTCTCTTAGGGACATTAGATGCCCTAATCCTCAACTGATGGTAGACAGATCTCAAATAAATCTTTGAAAACACCTTGGCACCCAAAAGCTGATCAAACAAATCATCAATCCTCGGGAACAAATACTTGATCTTGATAGTGACTTTGTTCAACAGTTCAACTGCCGATAATCTATACACATCCTCATAGATCTATCCTTCTTCTTCACGAACAAACTCGGCGCACCCCAAGGCGAGACACTAGGTCTAGTAAAGCCCTTATCAAGCAAATCCTGCAAGTGTTCCTTTAATTTTTTCAACTTTGGTAGGGCCATCCGATATGGCGGAATAGAAATGGGCTGAGTGCCTGGAGCCAAGTCGATACAAAAGTCAATATCCTTGTCAGGTGGCATCCTCCGCAGGTCCGGAGGAAATACCTCAGGAAACTCACGAAAAACAGGCACATAATCCATAGAAGGAACCACAACACTAGAATCACGAACATAAGCCAAATAGGCAAAACACCCCTTCTCGACCATACGCCAAGCCTTCATATAAGAGATAACCCTACTGGAGGAATGGAGAGGAGTCCCTCTCCACTCTAATCGAGGCAACCCCAACAAGGCTAATGCCACTGTCTTGGCGTGACAGTCTAAAATAGCATGACAGAGTGACAACCAATCCATGCCCAATATAACATTGAAATCAACCATATCAAGGATCAAAAGGTCAATACTTGTCTCAAGACTCCCAATAATGACCACACACGAGCGATATACACGATCTACAACAACAACATCCCCCACGGGCGTGGACACATATATAGGGGCGCTAAAAGAATCACGGGGCACAACTAAATATGAAGCAAAATAAGATGACACATAGGAGTAAGTAGACCTCGGATCAAATAGAACTGAAGTATCTCTACTACAAACTGAAACAATACCTGTGATAACAACATCGGATGACTCAGCCTCATGTCTGGCTGGAAAGGCATAACATCGGGGCTGGGTCCCACCACCCTGAACCATGTCTCTGGGACGACCTCATACTGGCGGGCCTCCACATCTAGCGGCCTGACCTCCGCCTCTAACAGTTTGGCCCCTACCTCTGGCTACCTGACCTCTGCCTCTAGCTGGCTAGGCAGGCGGTGCAGCAGTTGGTGTAGGAACCATGGCACGAGAAATCAGGTGCTGTGAACTCCCCGACGCACGAGGGAAATATCTAGAAATGTGCCTCAGATCACTACAAGTATAACAAGACCTCGGCTGCTGAGACTGTTGGTCGGCAAACTGACCCCGTCGACCTGAATAACTACCCTGAAAACTCTGAAGAGGAGGTACATTGATAGGAGCTGGTGGTGCACTGTAGGCTGGTTGATCAGAATAAGGCATATAAGAGACACGACCACCTGGGGAACCGTGGGATGCTTGGAGTGCTGAATGAAATAGCTTGGAAGGACAACCTCTACCATAAGTACCCCCGCCTCCAGATGAGGCACCACTGAATCCACCGGAATGACGAGGTCTCTTGTCCAAACCCTGACCCCCCTGTTCAAGAACCATCTCGACTCGTCTGGCCACATTAGCCGCATCCTAGAAATAAATCTTGATCCCTGTCTCCTTATCCATCTAAAATATAATAGGTTGAGGAAGACCCTCAATAAACCTCCTCACCCACACTCTTTCTGTGTGGGGAGCAAAAGAATAACATGACGGGCCAAATACAAAAATGAGTCTGATACTGAGTAACAATTATGCTGACCTACTGCAGACGCTCAAACTGACGACGACGACGCTCCTTCCTGAAGGTGATAGGCAGGAGAGATGTGAGAACTGGTCCCAAGTGAGAGCAGGCGACCCAACTGGTCTGGTCAACAAATAATCCTTCCACAATTTCTTAGCAGAACCAGTCATCTGAAAAGCAACAAAGTCGACCCTATTGGTCTCCAATATACCCATACTCTGAAGAACCTCATGACAGCTATCAAGGTACTCCTGGGGGTCCTCTGAAGTGGCACCACTTAAATGAACTGGGAAAATCTTGGTAAACCTATCCAATCTCCACAAGGCCTCGAAGGACATAACTGACCCATCAACGGACTGTGCTGCAGTAACCGACTGAACTACTCCAACTGGATGGGCTGCTGGAGTTTGAAATTGGGGAGCCATCTGCTCCGGCGTGTGAGTAGCAGGAGTCTGGGTTCCTCCTCTAGCCTGAGATACAACTGGTGCTATGGGAAATGCGCCAGTCTGGGCCACACTCTCCATAAGGCCCACTAATTGGACCAAGGCATCCTGAAGCACCAGGGTGGCAATAAACCCCTATGGGACCTGAGCTGGTCCGACAGGAATAGTCTGAGTTGGAACCTCCTCATCGAACTCTACTTGAGGCTCCACAGCTGGAGTTGCTGCTCGGGCCCTAGGCTGAGCCCTGCCCCTGCCTCGGCCTCTGGCACGGCCTCGACCTCTGACCCTCGTAGGAGCTACTGCTGGAGGATCCGACTGTTGATAAGCTGAAGAAACGGTACGTTTTCTCGCCATCTGCGAGAGAATAAGAATAGAAGAGTTCAATCAGTATTGAGATAACAAGAATCGCACGGCAAAGTTGAATAAAAGTGAACTTGTTCTTAACTTTATAACCTCTGGGAGATAAGTATATACGTCTCCGTACCGATCCCCCAGACTCTACCAAGCTTGTCCGTGAATTGTGAGACCTAAGCAACTTAGTGCTTTGATAACAACTTGTCATGACCCGAATTCCCACCATCAGGACTGTGATGGCGCCTAACGCTGCACTTGCTAGGCAAGCCAATATTAGAGATATACAACATAAAAATCTTGAAACTTGCGGAGAATTACTACGATTCAACACATGATAAATAAATAAAGAAGCAAAAATTCACAATAACACTGCGCATATAATATTTATATATCTATCTACCTACGATCTGGATTCACAACTCACGGACTACTATGATTTATCTACAAGTATTTGGCTGAAAGAGAAGTTTACAACTGTTTATGAACTAAAGAAAAATAATAATGAGCATATAGGAGGGGACTCCAGGAATCCTCGGATGTCGGCAGATCTACCTTGGGTTTCCTGCGTAAAAGTCAACTACAAATCTCGGAATCAGCTCGGATCGATACCTGGATCTGCACTGAAAGTGTAGAGTGCAGCATCAGTACAACCAACCCCATGTACTGGTAAGTGTCGAGCCTAACCTCGACGAAGTAGTGACGAGGCTAGGACAAGACCCCCACATATTACCTGTGCAGTATAATCATACAAGTAACAACAATAAAAATAAAGAGATAAAAATAGGCAATAATGGGAAGGGACAGGCTGAGGGGTTCACAATGTATGGAATAAGAAACAGGGACAAGAAAGAATCAATCCGTATGCCTTAACGAAATAAAAAAGTAAAAACAATAAAGGAAATTGCACGGCATCACCCTTCATACTTTTACTCTCAATCTCACCATATGAATAATAGAACGTCACGACATCACCTTTCGTGATTTTAGTCTCTCATAATATGACACTGCATCACCCTTCATGCATTATCACTCACAAAACATGGCACGACATCACCCTTCGTGCTTTATCAGTTACAAAACATGCACGACATTACCCTTCGTGCATTATCACTCACTCACAAACATTGCAAAACATCACCCTTCGTGCTTTATACTCTTCCTTACCAAAACAAAGGCTAGAAACACGGAGAGACAAAAAATATATAAATCAGCCTTACTTCATTGTTTAATGTCACAATATCAAGCTCAACCTTGAGTCAATACTCAACACTTACTAAATTTTAGTAAAACAGGATAAGAGATGCCCAACGTGACAATTAACTAAGCTAAGCCTGAACAAGTTGATTAGAGACTACAACTGTTACCACAATAGGAATTACTCGCATGCTATGACTCGACATCAAAACATAGGTGCTTGTCACCTCACCTATATATCATACTCAATAACCAAACAGGTAGCAAGTAGTCAACTAATACCTAATCCCTCAAGCCAATGTTAGACACGACACTTACCTCGATCCGCATGTCACTCACTGCTCAAGTACCACTTTTCCTCTAGAATTCACCTCCAACCCACTCGTATCTAGTCATAATTATCTTAATACCATCAATTATAGTTAAAGAAATCAATTTCAATGCACAATTATAGAGTTCCCAAATTTTCCCCCAAAAAGTAAAAACTGACCCCGAGCCTGCTGGGTCAAAACTGGAGGTTCGGACCAAAATCCGTTTATCCATTCACCTCGAGCCCGAATATGTAATTAGTTTCAGAATCTGACCCCAAATCGAGGTCTAAATTCCTAAATTTACAAAATCCTCAATTCTTCTAAAATCCCTAATTTCTACCCTTAAAGAACAAGATTTAGGACTAGAAATCTAATGGGTGTTGATAGAAATTGGAGGAAATGAGTTTAAGAACACAAAACTATGATTTGGTGTTGAATTTCCCCTTCAAAAATCGCCCAAGGTTGAGTTCTAGTGAAAAAGATATGAAATATTGAATAATTCCCGTCTTTGAAGTATGTTTTTAAAACACTCGACAAGTCTTCATCGCGTTCGCGAGAAGCCTGTCGCGATCGCGATCACGAAGCTTTGGCCCTATTGGCCTACGCGTTCGCGAGGTAACCTATGTGTTCGTGAAGGCATACTCCCCCCAAGACTCCGCGTTCGCGAGCCAAGTGCCGCGTTCGCGTAGAAGATTACTAACCCCTCCTCCAGGTCCCTTATTCTTCGCGTTCACGATAGACAGGTCGCGTTCGTGAAAGGTAACACCCCCGTCGCTCTGTGTTCGCGACCTAGTCCACACTTTCGCATAGGGTAAAACCACCCCTTCCCAATTTCTCCTTCACGATCGCGAAGCACAAAATACCTATGCATAAGAAACAACTGAAACACCAGACATTCTAAGTCTGAAACATGCCGTAGCCTATCCAAAACTCACCCGAGCCCTTGGAGCTCCAAAACAAACATGCACACAAGTCTAAAAACATCATACGGACTTGCTTATGCAATCAAATCGCCAAAATAACACCTAAAGCCACAGATTTGGCACCAAAACCAATGATATTCTCAAGAACACCTTAAAATTACTATTTTCTCAACCGAAGGTCCGAATCACGTCATATCAACTCCGATTCTTACCAAATTTGACAGACAAGGTGCAAATATCATAATGGACCTGTACCGGGATCCGAAACCAAAATATGGTCCCGATACCAACAAGGTTGAACATTAAGCAAATTCTTTAAAATCAATGATTCTTCTGTAATTCAATTTTTAGTCAAAAATTCATATCTCGAGATAGGGACCTCGGAATTCGATTCCGGGAATACGCCAAGGTACCATATTTTACTACAGGCCCACCAGGACCGTCAAAATATGGGTTCAGATCCGTTTACTCAAAACGTTGACCAATGTTTTTTAAGGCCAAAAATCATTATTTCTTCAATTTTTCCACATAAATGCTTTCTGAAATGACGCCCAGACTGTGCACGCAAATCGAGGAGGGTAAAAATAATATTTTAAAGGCTAACGAGCGCAGAATAGAGTCCTACAACACGAGATGACCCTTGGGGTCATCACACAATGAAACTTTAGCATCTAAAATTTTTGGAGCCCAATTCCTTTCATTTTGGTACCTAAAACTTATATCCCTAACATTTAACTTTCTTTTACACCTTAATAATTGAAAACTTGGTTACCAATCTTAACAAATACGAATGCTAACATATCATTTATATAAAGCATATAACTGAACCAAACCAAATATATTAGCATGAATATGTATAAATATTTTAATGAAAACTCACGAAGGAAGTCAAAAAAGAGGGTTAGGTAACCTAAACTCAAACAAGGAACATGAACTGACGAATGGACTTTAATCACTAAAAGTAAAATGTGAATGAGAATCTACACTACTCTGTTCAATATAGATTAAGTTGGATATAATTTCGACCACAATGTAAAGAAGAATTGACTATTTAACTAACTTCCAAAAGATTTACATGATGATAACAACTAAAATAACATTCATCTTGAAAACGAAATCATGTTTCATCAGCCAAACCAGGGTAAAATCCTTCTTATTTCATCAAGAATTTGCAATACAAGAATTTGAATGTTACCTGATTTGCAGAATAATAAAGTACAACAGTGCAGTAATAGAAATTCTGCAACAGAGATGATAAAAACAACAGTAGGAACAACTGCGAAAGCATTGCTAAAGCAGACCAGCGATCTTAGTTAAACTAGTGATTTTTCAAGAGAAGGAACTCAAAAAAAAACTCTAAGACTCTTCTATTTTTGTGAAAGATTATGCACCCTAAGACTCACTCCTAAGCTTACTAAAGTAAGCTTCAACTGAAATTTTCTCTTAAAGTTCTCCCTTTTTCAGTGGGTAAAGATGTGTATATGATCTTTTTAATTGTGTTTAAAGACCTCACTTTTATAGGAGAGGAGAAGGACTCTTGTGACAGATTTGTTTAACCAAAAATCTACCCAAAATGATAGACTTTTGACCAAAAATCTGTCCAAAACCAGAAATCTATCCATTGAACAGTTTAATTTACCAACTGTGGATAGATTTTTGGAGTATTATACTCCAAAACAGTCCGCAACAGTGAAATCAACCAAACACGGAACCTACACTAAAATAACCTCCATTTCTTTCCCTTTACTCTTAACCCCTCAAACCAAATTCAAAGCTAAGCAGTCCAAAAAGAGAAACTAGATTCATTCCAGTTCAAATAACTAGGAACTCAAACAAGATCAATTAAGAGTCAACTAGTATGGATCATCAAGACTTAATCATATAACTACTTATAGTAAACAACTACATCAAACTTAAACCAGTTAATTTGGACTAACACTGAATCTTTTAAAAACACAAACTATTAAATCAAACTAAAACGTGACATCAAAACAACCCGAAACTGCAATCCAATAGGTGATTCAAGCCTAACGAGCGACTAAACATCATAACCAAACAACAAATATACTAACATAAACAAACTAAATCATTGATTATTGGAACCTAAACTTTAATCCTAAGAACTATCGAAATCAAAAATTAAAAGAGCATGAAATGACGGATTTAAGATTTCAGTCATACCAATACCAATGATCAGAGACGAAAATGAAACATGACAATGGGCATAGATTTATTCTGGTTGTAATTGATTACTTCACCAAGTGGGTGGAGGCCGTTACTTTTAAAGTAGTCACCAAGAAAGCAGTGGTAGAATTTGTTCATTCCAACATCATATGTCGCTTTGGTATCCCAAAGACCATTATCACTGACAATGCAGTCAATCTAAATAGTCATTTGGTGAAGCAGGTATGCGAGCAATTTAAAATTATGCATTGCCATTCTACCCCTTATCGGCCAAAGGCCAATGGAGTCGTTGAAACGGAAAACAAGAACATCAAGAAGATTCTTAGGAAGATGATCCAAGTTTCCAAACAATGACATGAAAAGTTGCCTTTTTCTCTTTTGGGATACTGCATGACTGCTCGCGCATCTGTTGGTGCAACTCCTTATCTGCCGGTATATGGAACGGGAGTTCGGTTGAAGTCGAAATTCCCTCTCTTCGAATCATTGTGGAATCATAGATTGAAGACACTGAGTGGGTCAAGACCCGATTAGAACAACTAATGTTGATTGATGAAAAATGGCTAGCGGTAGTGTTTTTGGCTAGCTATACGTGGCGAGTGAATTAGGTCAATTACGTGGCGAGTGAATTAGGTCACCATGAATATGACATTGGTGACACTTGCGAACATAACTAAAGCAATCTCGCTTCCATAGTAAGCCAATAATACCCTTTCCGCAGAATCTTCTTTGCCAAAATATATTCATTCACCTAACGTACACATACCCCCGAATGCACTTCACTCATGATCCGCTCAGCTTCTGTGGCATCTATGCATCTCAACAAGTTCAAATATAGGGTCCTTTTGTACAAAATTTGCCCATTCATGAAGAAACTGCTGGCGAGCCACCTTATAGTTCTTTTTTGATCTCCCTTGGCATGCTCTGGGTATTCCCTTATTTTCAGGAATCATTTTATGTCATGATACCATGGTTCACCATATGGTTCTGTTTCAATATATTTCAGTAACCGTGGTGATTCTAAACTTGGATTTCCAATGGATCAATATGAGTGTTGCCTGGATAAGGGAGCATCGAGGCTAAGATAGCCGAGGCATCGGTTAGCTCGTTATGAAACCTGGGGATGTACCTGAAATCGATGGATTTGAATCTTTTGCTCAGGTCTTGCACACATTGTCTGTATGGAATAAGCTTGATGTCTTGAGTCTCTCATTCGCCTTGGGATTGTCGGATAAGCAAGTCAGAATCTCTCCATAACCAATAGTTCATGCACATCCAGATCGAGGGCCATTTTCAGACCTATGATAAAGCCTCGTATTCTACCGTATTATTAGTACATAAGAATCGAATTCATGCCGTGGCAGGGTAATGTTTCCCAATAGGTGAGATGAGAATTTCCCCGATCCCAACTCCTTTTATATTGACAACCCCATCAAAATACATTTTCCATGCATGGCTGTCGTTCGGAACTACTTCCTCTATTGAGTTGACCTCTTCGTCTGGGAAGTATGTGCTCAGTGGCTTGTAATCATCATCAACTGGATTCTCTTCCAAATGATCTACCAAAGTATGTGCTTTCATTGCAGTGTGAGTGACATAGACGATATCGAACTCTGTGAGCAGAATCATCCATTTTGTGATCCTGCCAGTGGGCATTGGCTTTTGAAAGATGTATTTCAAAGGATCTATTCTGGATATGAGGTAAGTAGTGTAGGCTAGGAGATAATTCCTCAGCTTCTAAGCGACCCTAGTCAAGGCACAACATGCCCTTTCTAAAAGGGTATACTTAACCTCGTAATTGGTGAACTTCTTGCTCAAGTAATAGATTGAATGTTCCTTTTTCCCTATTGCATCATGTTTCCCTAGAATGAAATCCAAAGGAATTATCCATCACTGATAGACATAAAAATTAAGGCCTACTAGGTTCAGGTGGGACCAATATAAGGGTTTTTGACAGATAATCTTTGATCCTGTCAAAAGCTTTTTGGTAATCTTCCGTCCACTTGATAGCAACATCCTTTTTCAGAAACTAAAAGATGGGCTCGCACGTGGTTGTGGGTTGAGCAATGAACCTACTGATGTAGTTCAATCTCCCGATCAAACTCATGACTTCAGTTTTGTTCGTCGGTGGTGGTAGGTCTCGAATGGACTTTATTTTAGATGGATCCAATTTGATGCCTCTCCGGATGACTATAAAACCGAGGAGTTTCCCAGATGGAACTCCAAATGCACATTTGGCTGGACTAAGCTTAAGGTCTTACCTTCGCAACCACTCGAAGAACTTTTTCAAATCGCGCACATGATCAGACTTTGTCTTTGAGTATGATTACATCATCTACACGTACTTCAATATCTTTGTGCATCATGTCATGAAAAATTATAGTCATGGCCCTCATGTAAGTTTCCCCAGCATTCTTCAAACCGATGGCATGACCCTGTAACAATATGCACCCATGGAGTGGTGGTACCCATCATAGCAATCCACGAATGATTGTATCTCATGCTTTGCACAATTACCTACAAGAATTTGTATGTTATGTAAAGGGAAATAGTCCTTTGGGATTGCTTTGTTTAGGTCCCTGTAGTTAACACAAACTCTGGTTTTTCGATCCTTCATTGGCACAAGCACAACATTTGCCACCCATATGGTGTATCAGACAACTTTGACCACATTGGTGCTCAGTTGTTTCATTATTTCCTCTTTGATTTTATCACTCATGTCCATTTTAAATTTTCGTTGCTTTTGTTGGACTGGTGAATAATTAGGATATGTGGGAAGCTTATGAACCACTAGATATGCACTTAAACCTCACATGTCATCATAAGACCAAGCAAACACATCTCTGTATTCAAATAAAAGTTGAATCAGGGCATCTCTGGTTTTTTGTTCAGTGTGAATGCCTATCTTTGTTTCTCTAACATCTTCTGACTTTCGATGTTAATAGGCTCAGTTTCATTGAGGTTGGATTAGGCTTGTTTTGAAATTGTTCCAATTCTCTTTTTATTTCCTCAACGACCTCATCTTCATCATATTCGACCTCTTGATGCATTATTTCGAATTGGACAGATTTTTAAGATTTGGGCGTGAATTCCGCATGCATGTCATGTTATTAAAGCCGGCATTAACAAAACTGAAATGGAAACAAAATGACAGGAATTAGGAAAAGGAAAGATACGAAACTTAATACAAAACTGAACTGCATTTCATTGACTTTTAAAGGATAGAAGGGCTAACATCAAAACAAAACAATCATACTGAGATGTTTGGATTACAACCCTGAAAGTAGCCCAAAATACAAAAAGGAAGCCGCAAAAGCAAACTACCAAGACTCCTTCCTTGTGGGGAGAGGAGTTGCTTCCTAGTTTTTGAGCATGGTGTCTGGGCTAATTAGTTACATATCAGCACGACTAGTGCCTTCACCAGCCTGGACCATATTCACTTTAGAAAACATCTGGCTGAGGCCATGGCAAATTTCTTCAATGTTTGCTTGTGTTGAGTAATTTTGACCTTCTTGGAGTTGTGGCTTGATAAAAGTGTAGAGAATGTGAGGTATAGATTGTTGCAAGACCCATCCATGCTTTTTACGGTGCTTGGTTTTGTCTTCGTCTGCTTATGTTGGCCTGAAGCCTAAACCAAAAGTACCCTGGTTACTGAGCGGAGAAATGGGCCCTGAAATTCCTTGCAATGATTCCCCAAGCCTTTTCTTGGCTCATAACCTTGTCTCAGCATAAGCGCAACTACCTTTACAGATGTGGTGGAAAGATGAGGATGCAGAACAAGTTTCCTTCCTCAACATGGTCCACAACAACCACTTCAAAAGCCTGATAGACAATGGACTCACACCCTTCCTTGGCCTCAATACAAGGGATTAACGGGTCTTTATAAATGGAAGACTCGTCTTCCTAGTGAACAATAATTTCTTGCCTGTCATGTTTGAATTTGAGCATCTGGTGCAAGGTGGATGGCACAGCTCGAGCCGTATGGATCCATGGCCTTCCAAGAAGAAAGTTGTAAGAAGTGTCCATGTCTACTACTTGGAATACAATTTCAAAGTCAATCGGCCCAATCGTCGTGGTGAGGTGATCTCCCCAATTGCATCTCTCGCTTAGCCATCAAAAGCCTGGATGCGGACATTGCTGGGTTGGATTCTATTTGTATTGATCTTCATGCTTTGCAAGGTGGAGAGAGGACATACATCTACGCTCGATTCTCCATCAACCATGACTCGCTTTACGTAGTGCCCCTCACATTTAACAGCCAGGTGTAAAGCCCTATTGTGCCCGACTCCTTCTTCGGGAAGTTCATCATTACTAAAGGTGATTCTGTTCACCTCAAAAAATTTGTTGGTCATCTTCTCTAATTGATTCACTGTGGTCTTCTATGAGACATGTGCCTCATTCAGGATCTTTATTAGAAGACGATCATGCTCTTTTGAATGTATGAGCAGAGATCGTAGAGAGATTTGGGCAAGAGTCTTTCTCAGTTAGTCAATGATTGAGTAATCTTGAACTTTCATCTTTTTCAAAAACTCTTTCACCTCTTCTTCAGTGACTGGTTTATTTATTGGAAATTAGCCTTCTCTGATTTGCTTAGCCTTCCTCAACTCTTCTGGAGAGTAACACCTCCCGAATCGAATCAAACCTCAAGTTTCCCCCACTTCCTCTATGATTTCCTTTCCTTTGTAGGTCATCACAGCTTTGTTGTAGTTTCAAGGAATGGTTTTCATGTTTGTCGGAGGGGGTTGTACGGCAGGTTTGATTATGATCGGCTCTGTTATACCCTTCGTACCGCCCTGATTCTGCTTTGTGATGGGGTGACCTCTAACGACATATAGCTTTGGGATTGGAATATTGGAGCGAACTTCCAACCTCGAGATTTTTGGAACAAATAAAGTTGCCTTCTCTGAGCTTTGGGAGCCTTTCACAATCAATGGAACATCTCGTCTTGGACTTACTTCCAGACATGTTCCTTCTTGAATTGCTCCTGCTGTCATTTCTGCTCGACCGACCAGCTTGTATTCTTGATCTCGGTCAATCATTCCCACAAAATGAACATCATTGTGTTCTGGCAACGGGTTGTTTGTCAGAACCTATTAGTAATCAACTCGTGGTTATCCATTGGTAGCTTGACTCTAGCCACTTGCTCCCTCCACTTGATTGCATACTCCCTAAATCTTTCAGTCGGCTTTTTCTTCATGTTGGACAGGGAATTGCGATCCGGTGCAATATCAATGTTGTACTGAAATTGTTTGACGAAGGCCTGGGCCATGTCGACCCAAACATGCCCGTGAGAGATATCTTGGTCAATGAACCATTCAGAGGCTACCCCCACAAGACTTTCCCCAAAATAAGCCATCATCAATTCTTCTTTTTCACATGCACCCCTCAGCTGGTTGCATTAACTTTTCAAGTGGGTGATAGGGTCGCCGTGTCCATCATACTTCTCAAATTTTGGGGTCTTGAACCCTGGTGGCAAATGGATGTGAGAGAACATGCGTAGATCACTAAACGATACACTTTTGTGACTACCTAGTCCTTGTATGTTCTATTCAAGACTTTTTATTTTCCTGGCCATCTCATCTGACTCACCTGCAAAAATGAGTTTTATTACGAAAATGATTCTTTGATACTTTCACAGAAGGCTTAAAGGATGTCTCAGCAAAAATGGCCAAGCATAGGGATAGAATAATAAAAATTAGACAGAATAACCAAAATGACTATCTTATGAAAACGACCCTTCAAAGGATGTCTCGGCAAATATAGCCAAACAAAACTAGATAAGATGGCTATCTTTACGAAAACAGCCTTTCGGGACTTCCGTAGAAAGTTTAAAGTTGTCTCGACAAAAAATGGCCAGACATAAGGGCAAAATGGTAAAAGGTGAACAAAAATAGCTTTTTTTTGAAAATTTTGTGCACATGCAGAATTGTATGCTCTTTTTTTTTTTTTGAAAAATGTGGGCTGAATCCGATGGAGGTTGCATACGAATCTCACATCCGGTGAGAATCAAACCGGCGTAGACGGTGAAACCGAGTATTTCTCTCTTTTGATTTTTATGAAAATTAATCTTTACACCTCACGTCAGACTACTATAAAATCTTTTAGCAAAAAAAAGATTATTTGTACTAAACTAGGAGAATGATTTTTTTTTAAATAATTCCGTTCAACTATTTTTCTAACATATCAATTGTATAAAGCATATAACTAAATCAAACCAAAGATATTAGCATGAATATGTATAAATATTTTAATGAAAACTCATGAAGGAAGTCAAAAAAGAGGGTCAGGTAACCTAAACTCAAACAAGGAACATGAACTGATGAATGGACTTTAATCACTAAAAGTAAAATGTGAATGAGAATCTACACTACTCTGTTCAATATAGAGTAAGTTGAATACAGTTTCGACCACAATGTAAAGAAGAATTGACGATTTAACTAACTTCCAAAAGATTTACATGATGATAACAACTAAAATAACATTCATCTTGAAAACAAAATCATGTTTCATCAGCCAAACCAGGGTAAAATCCTTCTTATTTCATGAAGAATCTGCAATAAAAGAATTTGAAAGTTACCTCATTTGCAGAATAATAAAATACAACAGTGCAACAATAGAAATTCAGCAGCAAAGACGATAGAAATAACAGTAGGAACAACAGCGAAAGCAATGCTAAAGCAGCCCAGAGATCTTAGTAAAACCAGTGATTTTTCAATAGAAGGAACTCAAAAAAAAAACTATAAGACTTCTATTTTTCTGAAAGATTATGCACCCTAAGACTCATTTCTAAGCTTACAATTTTAGCTTCAAATGAAATTTTCTCTTAAAGTTCTCCCTTTTCAGTGGGTAGAGATGTGTATATTATCTTTTTGATTGTGTTTAAAGACCTCACCTTTATAGGAGAGGAGAAGGACTCTTGTGACAAATTTGTTTAATCAAAAATCTATCCAAAATGATAGACTTTTGACCAAAACTTTGTCCAAAACCAGAAATCTATCCAATGAACAGTTTGATTTACCAACTGTGGACCAATTTTTGGAGTATTATACTCTAAAAATAGTCTGCAACAGTGAAAGCAACCAAACAAGGATCCTACACTAAAGTATCCTCCCGTTCTTTCCCTTTCCTCTTAATCCCTCAAACCAAATTCAAAGCTAACTAGTCCACAAAGAGAAACTAGATTCATTCCAGTTCAAACAACTAGGAACTCGAACAAGATCCATTAAGAGTCAACTAGTATGGATCATCAAGACTTAATCATATAACTACTTATACTAAACAACTACTTCAAACTTAAACCGGTTAATTTGGACTAACACTAAATCTTTTAAAAACACAAACTATTAAATCAAACTAAAACATGATATCGAAACAACCCGAAACTGCAATCCAATAGGTGATTCAAGCCTAACGAGCGACTAAACATCATCACCAAACAACAAATATACTAACATAAGCAAACTGAATCATTGATTATTGGAACCTAAACTTTAATCCTAAGAACAATCGAAATCAAAAATTAAAGGAGCATGAAATGACGGATTTAAGATTTTAGTCCAAGCGACTACCAATACCAATGATCAGAGGCGGAAATGGAACATGACGATTAGGCGCAACATGTATTAATAGTGACATATTCCGTAAATCGATTAACTTAAACAACGACGAAATCAAAAATTAGACTAATTAAACATGAAGGTTAAACAAAAACAATATAAACAAAATTTAATCTACTAAAAAGCTACAAACAAATGACACAAAACAAAAAAATCAAAACTTTAGAGGAAAGGATAAGTGTTCGAGGTTTATACCAAATTCAGGGCCTTCGATGCCAAGTAGGGTAGCGAGCATATGGCGAGGATATAGAGCAGTGGCAAATCAACCACGATGTGAACTTTTCACATTGGGAGACACCAAACCAAAGGCCCGATTTCGACCCCGGTATCATGCCAGCGTGAAAAGCTTTCTCGAGTCATGTCTAGGCAAGAGCGATATAAGGGAGGAATAAAATGAGAAGAAGAAGAAGAAGAAGAAGAAGAAGAAGAAGAAGAAGAAGAAAAGGTGAGCAGCGGCAGTGAGGTGGCAGAGGTGGCGGGCAGAGGTGGTAGTGGGTGGAGCTGGCGGAGGCAAGGTGAGGGCTTGAGGGTAAAACTAAGGGCAGAAAGTAGTCCTCAAAGAGATAAACCCATTTATGCTTGTATTGTAGGGTAAATGTGGTTCAACTTTGATGAATTTCACAAAGAAAAGAAGGTTAGGGTTTCAAATTTAGGTAGATCTATGAATATTGGTGGGGATTTCGGGGGTTTGGAATAGGAAAGAGGAGGTTGAGATGGGGGAGGGGGGTGAAAGTTTAGAGGTGATTGGAGATCATCTGCCGCCGGTGGGTGATTTTCAGCGGTAGTACATGGTGGGGAAGGGTGGACCTGGCAGAGAGGTGAGAGAGAGAAGAGGGAGAGGAGTTTAGGCTTTGAGATTAGGTTTAAAATGGGGCAATTTTCAGATTTTCAAGGGGTTATATACCTCTTGAGAGATCAAATATGGACCATTAGATCAAGGGGTGAACAACAGTTGAAATAAAATCTCCCAGCTATTAAGTGAAATGACATAGTTTCACCATGAACTTACGCCTGTTTGGCTTCCCTCCCTAGCTGGCCTTATCCGGACCGGGTCAGTGCTATTGGACCACTGATTTGGTCCGAATTTTTGGCCCATTTCGATTAAAAATGCAACTTAGCCCAAACTTTTATTCCCTTCTTAATTAAACTATAATCAAACATTAAAACCTACACATACACACATAATAAATATAAAAGAAGAAGAAAAAGAGCCAAAAATAGGCATTTACAATAAATATCCATTTAAGCTATGATCAAAAGGACATTTCAGCTTTAATGTCTTAGAAAGTAGGACAGTGTAGGTACTATATAGTGTCAAGTTTGCTTATTTTAATGCTTTTGGCCATCAACTTGGACAAGGAGTCATTTGGAAATTGATAATATCTTAAAACACTCAAAAAGTTTTATTTTGACTATGTAATATTTTTTTCTTTGCCAATCACACATAATTTAATAAAAAAAACAAATTACATTTAATCAAAGATATATAGAGTACAATTGAAAGGCAATTCTAGTGAAATGACCAAATCACATTCCCAAGTGGGGAAAAATCAACTTCACTTTTTTCTTCAATATTCTTGAAAATTGTTTCCCCCGAAACTTAAAGGAAACATGTTCAATGCACACTTAAATAAATTTCAAGAAAACAAACGTAAAAATCCACATTGAAATCCTTTGGAGACTTGGACGCTTCAACTGCTCTTTCCAACTATTCATGGCAAGTATGACCATCTCAAGGTACTCCAAAACAAACTCCCTTTATACTATGCGTTCTTTTTATTTGTGAATTTAATTTATATTCACTTACAGTATGAAATTTCATGCAATTTACTTTATTATTTTTTACGAATCGTACTAACACTCAGGAGTGTGAGTATGGTCTCTCCTGGGGTCCCGACAATAATCATACACCTTATAGTTCCTTTGCACCCATAGCATGGCCGCTATCTGCTGGCGGCTCAGCCCACCAGCTCTAGATGGAGAGCTGGAGGGCGAGCGTCCGCACCATGGATTCTCATTAGCTGTGCAACCAGCAATTTTAAAATTATTATATTTTCCGACGAATGGTTGGTACCGATAATCGGCTTTAATTCTTCCTTCCTCCGTTGCCCAAGATGAAGCATCCCAAATTGAACCATACACATACATAGGTCTTTGTGGAAATGTAGCATCATTTTTCCTAGGGTATCTTCTGATTGGAACATCGTCGACAAAAAATCTGCAAGTCAAAATCAAAGAAAACAATAGCAAAGACACGTTAGAAAAAAAACAACGAAAACAAAACATTTGCATGGGGCCTTAAGTGGTTACATTAATGAATGAGAATGCTTTTTGACGTTGACAAAAATAGCATAACTATATATTTTATGTCACCTAAAGGAGTAGATACATATCTATATATCTCTTGTTTTCTTGCTATTAGGTTTTACTCAATTCTCTGTCTAGTTGCTTGTCAATCTTTAAACTAATCTCAAATTTATTAAAAATACCAACCATTTTGTAGCCGACAACATACTGTTTAACACACATGAATTACAGCTTTATATAGAATTATATATGTTGTCCTCATCATGTGACATTTTTTGTTTGTAGAGTTAATTATTATGTACGGAAGAATTTTAATGTTATCATATCACTTAATCAGTATAAACGACTCTCCTTGCCTATATATCATGTATGCAATGAATAAAATAAATCATGTGAATTATGTATGCATGCATGATGTTGATAAAATGATATGGAAAGAGAAAAATCTTAAAAAGAATAGAAAAAGACATTAAATAAAAGACTAACATGATCTCATTGGGATCCCAAAGGATAGCATAATTGTGGTAAGCTTTAGTTGGGTCAAACCAAAGGTGAAATTTCATTTCTCTCCCAATAATATTTCCATCTCCACTTCCTCTGATGTATACATTTGTTTGTAAAGTATAAGGCTTATTTGGCGTTGTTCCAAGAAACTCAATATCAATTTCATCATGGTTCCCTGGATAATCTTGATTGTTTGAAAGCTACCACAAAATTCAGGAAAAAAAATATTGATTATTATCTAAAACCTCAAAACATCAGTAAAACTAAAAAATTTATTAAATTAATTAGTTCTTACATAGAAAGAAGTAATAATTCCAGCAGTGTAACCAGGTTGTAGCTTCACAGAAGTGCCAAAATAACCGGAACGATAATTTTTCAGAGATTTAAAGCCACTTCCCCCTGTATTTAAAATCACGAGAAAATCCAAGAAATTAGAAATATGAGAGCCTATTCAAAACAAATGTGCAATATAAAGGAAGTGAAGATGTGATTAGAAAAATTCTAGTGGAGGACTTATGTTGCGGAAACTCTCCAAAAAATGTTGTCACACCCATATCGAATCCTTCAAAAATACACCCCTTTTGGAGGATCCGCACGCGCCCGATAATATTTTTGAAGAGCCCGAGCAACATAGGTGGAGGATGGAAAGAGATAGTTACACACAATCAAATATCGGTTATAATGTAAATAAATCTGTACGATAAAAGTGGTAATTAATATCTTATGACCTGTGGTTTTATCAAGCCATATTGTTAAGGCACTTTGGTCCAAAGATTGATGTTGAGGACCCCAAAGGTTTCTAAAACCCTGGCTAAACCCTAAAGATTGAACCCTAGAACTGGGATAGTAGCCAGGAGAAGGGGTACCCTGAGCATTGCTTGAATTGAACAAGAAAATGAGAAGTAAAGAAAGAAGGAATAAATTAGCCATAATTAGAAAGGGAAGAAATATAATCAATTAATGTGGATAAAAATGAGAGCTTTAGAGACAGTGGTGTTGAAATGATGATATGATAAGAATTGAATTGTTGTAGGATTGAAGTAGAGATGGGTATAAATAAGGAGATTGAGGTCCCACTAAAGAAATTAATTGATAAGGAGGTTGATGGGAGTTATACATAGAGACAAATATAAGAAACAATTTTGTGATGCTTTTTCATGAATATGCAAAATCAAGCCATTTTTCAAGTATATAAATTAAAGTAGGAATATCTAAAATTTTACCTGCACCCGATATTTATATTAAATTATATATTTCTTATGATTAAGTGATTTAATGGGGTGAGTACGTATATGTTGATATAAACACTGAATGCATGTAAGTTCATCCGTTTAATACTCATAATCTAATGAATCACCATAAATTTTCACAAAATAAGTGTGGTTTATTCAATATTTACTATATATCCCTCTTTTATTCCTTCCCTTTTTCTCTTCCTTGACCCTCCAATTATAATAGAAACCTCTTCTTTTTTAAAAAAAAATAAAAAGTGATATGCGTAGTATATCTTTTTTTTTCCTTCTTAATTTCATCATCAAAAATTAGTTGGTTAGGATTTCTCGTTATGGGAAGCTAAAAAACAAAGAAGATGGAGGAGGAATTGTCATAAGTGGTATTCTTCTTTTTTCTTTTTTTCTTTTTATTTTTCATTTTCATTTATTCTCATAATTACAATTTTATTATTACCCTATATATATATATATCCTCTTTTTCGGTTTCGGTTTCTTCTTTATGGCACTGCCATTTCTTACGGCGACAAGCTTTTTACATCAACACTCTTTTCCGCATTAAACATGACTTTCATTTAGCTTTGCCTTCTATCCAAATTAAACATCAAACTCACATTTCTTTTTCTTTTTTCCTTTTCAATATTATGCTTTAATTATTATAACTCGGAGTTGACAGTAATTTGTATATATCCATTTGGTGTATCCTCTACCCTTTTTTTTTTCTTCAAAAGGATATAGTATTATTTTTTTTTTTGGGTGTATCCTCTATCACTATTTTATTTTATCATAATTTGAACAAATAATTGGTAATTAATGAAGTTGTTGTATAGTGCTACTTTCAATTTCCTTCTCTCATTTTAAAGTGAATGCCAACATTCTATCCATTGATCCATTATTTTCTTGCGCTATCCCATTTTGGAACATTGTGTAAAAGCAACTCCTTAATATCAATACTCAATCTATATCACTATTGAAAAAATCGAAATTTAATTAACTAAGAAGAAATATCATTGAAATTTCGCAAATATCTTTTCTTCACACATATTCAATCTACATAATCAACTCAATCCCTAAATGTGTAGCATTTATAAGTTCTACTGATCGTATATGCACTTCAACAATCTTCGTCACACTGCTTTGAAAGGCATGTTGTCATGTTTAAAATGCATTTTTTTTTTGCCGAAGTCAATGAATCCACTGCATTCATTCTAGTACTAATATTTTTGAGTATCAAATATATATATCATTTGTATATAACTAGAGGAAGTAAGAAAAGAGAGCATTTACACATCCTTTCTAGATTCAACAATCTGTGAACTTGATAATAAATGATTTTGCCTCTAGCAAAAAATATTAAAGAAAAAAAAAGGGAAAAAAATAGCTAAGATTTAATGACCTAACTTTAGATTAAACTAAGTGGTTGTATTACCTGTAGCAAAATTAAAACTTGAGATTGAAACCCAATATAATGTTCCCAAAAAAAAAAAATCATCTCCAAACGCCTAAATTATGGGGGATCTAATGAAGTTGCCTGTCTATATGGGGCATTCACCTGGAATTCAGGTAATTTGGTTCTAAACGAGACTGGAGATTTCGTGGAAGCATTGGTTAGAACTTAATTAGGTTTATAGACAATAATGGAACTAAGGTTATTAGTAAGTAAAAGTAAAAGTTGTTGCTCAAGTGATGTTACTCATCTTGGTCCCCAACCCCCTCCCACACCCACCCCCATCAGGGGGGGGGGGGACACGATGCCTATTTTGTCATGAAATATTTCAGAATAAAGTTGATAATGAATTTAGTGGACATGAATTTTAAAACCCTAGGTTAAAACTTTAATGCAGTGAATGCAATAACACAAAACCAACACACATTTTTCTTGAATATAATGTATTAAGTGCAAAAAAACCTAAATTTTCTCTGCATGAAAAAGAAGTGGTTGCGAGGGATGGTTTTAGCTACGGAAACCATGTGTAGCGACAGAATTAGGCAATTTAGACGAAAAATTTTGAGCTAATTCCATTTTCTTTTCTGAGTGCAAAAATTACTACAAAAAGGACGATAACAATACTCCAGAATTTTCTATGCATCGACAAAAGATGCCCTAATCATAAATAGAAAAGGATCTTATATTATAATTGTTTTTGTACGAAAGTAGTATCTCAGAATGATTAAATTTGGTGGGCTATACCTTTCAAAACACTGTTAAATATGTATAATTTTTCAAGAACATACACAGCGACAGATGGTAGTGTAAGGATTGAGACAAAAGGGTTTGTTCTAGTAATGGCCTACTTCACTGATTTGTTACGAATTGGGTCCTTCTTTGCCGACACTTTGAGAGGCCTTTTGACCATACTTTAAAAGAAAAAAATTGTAATAGTGGCCGTATTTACGTCGGCTTTCGCGCATCTCAACTATATATTATATGAGTCTGTCCACCTACACAAATGAAAAGAAATCCCTTGATTAATATTTATGTCCGTGCTGAGATTTGTATTTTTGGCCATGTTTACTTAGCACAGTTTTTATCAACCATATCAAACTTGGAATGCTAATGAATTGTAACCCAACATTCTTGTTATGTTTTAGTTTCACCTTCATTGTAATTTGTCATTTTCTCGGAGTAATTCAAAAGAGAATTAGCAGCTTCGACGTTGGTATGGTTTTGGGTATTAAAAAAAAATTGTACAATCCTAGTGTACGCTTTAGTTAAGCTCTTTCTTAAATTGATATATGGCTTAGATCTATCACAAAAAATGTTCCAATAGTTGTTCTGATCTACCGTAGAAAAATGTTCTACTGGTTGTTCTAAGAAAACAAGAAAATGATTTATTTATATGATGAATATGTACGTTGATCACTAGATTCAACCCTTTAATTGGGCTTATCAATCTCTCGATTGACCCAATTTCTTGTTAGCCAAGTTTTCCTAGACTAAATCTCTCTTTCTCAAGTAGAGACCAAGTCAAATAGGCATGAACTAATGTTTGCAATCATTAATTCCTCAACTAAAAGCAAGAACAAGGCTAATAATAAACACCCAACCATAAACAAGCAATAAATCAAATACCCATTAAGTTTACACACTAGGGTTGGGTCACAACCCTAGTGAAAATCTAGCTGCTCATGCTTAAATCGGAAGAAAAAGAAGAAGAAATGACAATTAAACCCATATTGCTAATTAAAATGATGAAATCAATGTTCAATTAGCTCAAAATAGCAAAAACTACTAAAACGAGTAAAATAAACCGTCTACTATAGTAGCTGATGTTCAAAAGTTGAACTAAAAAAGTAAAACTCTTCTATTTATATAGGGCTAGAAATTTTGGACAAAAATGCCCTTTCGGAGGTTTTGCGGCCGCACAATTTCATGTGCGGTCCGCACTTTTCTTCAGCTTGACAGGATTGGAAATATAGGGCCGCATAATTCTGAACTGCGGCCGCACAACAATATTTCTGCGGTCCGCACAATTGTAAGTGTGGCCGCACCTTACTTTATTGCGGTCCGCATAATTGAAAAGGGTCGTCTTCATCACTCCTTCGGCATGGGTAGCATGATATATCTTCGGGTTGTCACGCTTGTGAGGTTGAACCCGACGAGGAGCTTTGTGGTCGGAATAATGCTTTTGGTAAGTTTGATTTGTTCCAATATCCTCCATTGTATAATATTTGTCGAGCTCCTTGGATCCACCAGAACACGTTTGATTTTAAAATCTAATACATTTAGAGATATTACCAATGCGTTGTTGTGCGGCAACAACAATCCATCTACATCTTCCTCCGTGAAAGTGATGTCGTCTTCAGCAACTTCCCGGAGTCTCTTGTTGTGGGTTACTGATACCTTCGTCTTTTTTGCTGCCGAGAAGGCAACCCCGTTAATCTCATTCCCACCAAAAATCATGTTGATCGTCTGGCGCAGGGATCATCTCCTATTTTTGAGGGCTCCGTATTATCATGGTTGCGACCGTAATTGTTCTTCTCCCGGTCACTTAAGAATTTCATGAGATGGCCATTTTTAAGTCATGTTGCCACCTCTTCCCGCATATGTTCGGTGTCCCCAGTCCGGTAGCCATTCGTCCCATGGTATTCGCACCATAAACTAGGGTCGCTCTGGATGGGATTGGACCTTATCAGCTTTGGGAACCATGCTTCTTTAATATTCCTCATAGTCGATATTAACTCTACTATACTAATGTTGAAGTTGTATCCTGATAGCCTGGGGTAGGAAGGATCCTGAGAACCTAACATTTCCTTGTACTGCAATGATCTGTTATTCCGGTCGCGATCAATTATTCTGTTGGTAACTCTACCGACCGGAAACCTCTGTCGTGTCCTTCGGCCTGTTCATAGGGCAAAAGTTGGCCCCTTGAAGACCGTCTATCTGTGTCGAAATCATCTTTTGATTTTTCTTTATTCTTCTCCCGAACTTTAGCTGATGCCGGGAAGCCGAGCTGATCATCCTCAATCCTTATATTTGACTTGTACGGTTGTGAACATCCTCCCAAGTCGTCGCTTGGAATTCGAGCAAGCTTTCCTTCAACTTCCGGGAAGTATCAGAACTTCTCGGGTTCAAACCCTTGGTGAATGCTTCGGCCGCCCATTCATCTGGAACAACCGGGAGCAACATCCTTTCCTTCTGGAGCCGGGTTACGAATTCCTGCAGCAACTCAGACTCTCCTTATGCAATTCTAAATATGTCGGCCTTCCAGGCATGTACCTTTCTGGACCCGGCATGGACCTTAATGAAAGAATCTGCGAGCATCTCAAAGGAATTTATAGAACGCTCGGGCAACAGCGAATACCACGTCAAAGCTCCCCTCGTGAGAGTCTCTCTGAATTTTTTCAGCAGAACTGATTTTGTCTCGTGAGGAGCTAAATCGTTCCCCTTCACTGCCATTGTAAAGGTGGTAATATGCTCATGAGGGTCCGAAGTCCCATCATATTTTGGCACTGTGGGGCATTTTAAACCACTTTGGGATCAATTCTGGTGCCGCACTCAGTTTGTACGGAAATTAAGAGTACTTCTTTGAGTCTGATCCTTTCAGCAGTGGTAGTGCACCCAGGATTTGGTCCATGCGGGTGTTTACTTCACCCATAAACTGTATGAGTTCGCTTTTGAAGGGATTGCTCTTATTGTTGTGATCGGATATGCTCCCCCGGCCCCATCAAAGCTAGCCTCATCCCTCAGGGTGTTGTTGTCGACCCTTTGCGTTGTTTGATTTGCGGGAGCACCGGGAGGAACTGGACCTCGTCCGTTCGCATTATTGAAAGCACCCGATAACACCTGCTTTAGTTCTATCATAACCTTATCCTGCCGTGTGAGATGACCTAGAATGACCTCTTGTTGCTCATGCAGGACCCTTACCACTTCAATGACATGCTCTTCTTCAGCATCATCAAGAGTCGCCTCCTGAACATGTCACAGGTACCGCCTGCGGTGGACCAGTGTGGCATCGTTTCCCTCACTGCGGGAATCACTGATTGAATCCTTGTGCTGAGGCTGGTTTCCTTGGGCCTCAATATTGTGTGTTTTGTAAACACCATTATCTTCCATTTTCTGTGATTTTTTGCTAATAAAAAATAATCAAAACACGTTAGAGTAAAAGAGGCATGGACCAACTTAATTACACGACATTCTAGGCCCCCCGATGGGCGCCAAACTGTTTACCCGTAAAATGGTACAGTTGAATTTATACGTGATTTCTAGACAAGTGAATTAATTTGATCCTGAAATAATAGATGAATTTTTTATATAAATATGCAATACTTAGCCTTGAGATGGATACAAAATAGTAGAAATAATGTTTCGGGAGCAGGGCTTCCAGTCACAACAACAATAAAATCAAAAAACAAGAAGATAAAATTATATTAAGCTTTCAGTAGAGTATACTGTGATGACATGCCATGTCATCATGTCACATAGGCGCCATTTGGCATATATTAATGTCATGTGGAAGCTTACATAGAAGGAAGGCTAGCATTTGTGAGAAGATTCTAGAGAAGTGTAGACATTTCCTTTGGAAGACCCTAGATCCCTATGGATTTGCTAGGAAAGTCCTTGGAATCTTCTAGGCTTGTAGAGAATTCTAGAGAAAGCCCTTATCTTGTAAATATTAAGGACTTGTGTAACAATTAATATTTACACACTAGCCCCTAGGGAACTAGTATATAAAAGGGGCCATTCATTTGTATTTAACCAAGCAAAAAATTCAAGTTCTCTCTAATACAAAGCTTCCTTTAACAATTCTCTTGTGTTATTTTTAACATCCTCTTAGCGATCTTGAGTGTAGTAAGGTTGACTTGGCATAGCAAGAACGTGAGCAAATTTTCAAGTGCGCACGTGTACTTAGTTAACGACTAAGGATGTGATAACGTGATATCAGAGTAAAGGCTGCAACTAAGGGAATGACGAACGACGAAGAAATTAATGATGCCAACCCCTAAGCCAACGTCATCCAAGATGCTGCTGGAAAGAGTGTCCGTAACAAAAATATGAATGCCACCAACAAGAGCTAGGAGGTGCCACCCGAGGTTGTGTCAAACGAAGGGCTTACATCCCAAGACCATTTTCCATTGAGGCGAGCGAGGATGAAGTGGAGGTCCTTCCCAAGGACGTCTCGCTCGGTAAAGAGTGGGTGATGAAGATGAACGCGGGGATGGACACCATGGAGATCTTTGGCCAACGCTTGGGGAAGGTGGAAAGCACTCTTAGCGTTCTTGAGGGGCACACTTTTGAAGAGATTGAGAGTATCCAAAATGACTTGGACGGACGTACACAGACTGAGATGGAACTAAGGCAAACAATTGTTGCCTTAGAGTGTAGACTCATGGAGGATTTGAGTAATATCGATGCTATGAAGGCAAAGATAGAGTTAATCGAGGAGAATGTTAGTGCAGGCATGAACGAGGCAGCCATCAATGTTATGGTGATGAGGGAGGCCAAGATCGAGTCTGCCAAACTCCCAGTGTTCAAAGGTGTTCTGGATGCATAAGAAGTGGAAAACTTCCTTTGGCACTTGGAGAACTACTTCATGCACGGCAAAGTGAGGGACGACGAGGCCATGATCAACAATGCAGTGTATCAGAGACTGCCATGCTGTGGTGGAGAAGAAAGATGGCTGACATGGATAAAAGTATATGCACTATTAGCATATAGGATCAGTTCAAAGTTGAGTTCCATCGACAATTCTTTCCAAACAATGTCTTGTACGAGGCAAGGCGCAAGCTTAGGGAGTTGAAGCAAACATGGAGCATACGCGTCTATGTCAAGGTGTTCACTACCTTATGCTTCAAATCCCCAACCTGGCCAATGATGACTTGTTTTTCTACATCATGGATGGGTTGCAAAATTGGGCTAAGCAGGAGTTGCAATGCCAGCAAGTCACAGGTATAGACCAATCCATGGTGGAGGCCAAATCATTGATGGATTTCAGGCATGACAAACATGACAAAGGCAAAGACAAAGAATCAAAGTTTAACAATGTCATAGGTGGGGGAGACTGTGGCAAAGGCAAGGAGATACAACAACAATACTACAAGACTCAAGATTCCAAAAAGTCGAGTGGCCGTCAGGGCTACGCGAGAAGAAAGTGCAGGCCAAGAAGCAGAAATGTTACATATGCGGAGGGTCGTACAACTTCAAGAATTGTTCCGACCTAAAGAGCCCCAGCGTCGTGGTACATGAACGGAAGGAGCAGCCGCAAGGAGAGAGTTCAGGAACCGCAAAGTTGGGTATGATCTGGTTATCCAGTGTTGTCACGAAAAATCTATCCAACCTACCGAGAATGGCAATCAGTACGTGGATCTCACCATCAACAACAAGCCTACTCGTGCAATGGTGGATACTGGAGCAACTCATAATTTTGTGACTGAGGCTCCCGCAAAGAGACTAGAAGTGAAGCTTGCTCCAACCAACTCTCACATCAAGATCGTGAATGCCAAGGTTCAGAATGCTCGTGGGGTAGCTAATGGAGTGGGTGTCAAATTGGGAACAAGGAAAGGTACACAAACTTTACCGTAACCGCTATGGATATCTTTGACACCATATTGGGGCAAGAATCTTTAGACATTGTCATACTTTGATCGACCCCTACCTCCAATGTCTCTTGGTTATGGAGCGATACATATATTGCATTGTACCTACAGTGACTATGCCATACGAACAGAGCCAAGCACAACTTTCAGCTATCCGGGTTGTCAAGCGGATCAAGAAGGGGGAGCCGACGTTCGTGGCAACCATTGCAAGTCTGGAGGAAGACAAGAGTTTTCAGGAGACATTGTCACCTTGCATAGAGAAGTTACTTGAGGAAAACAAAGATATCATTCCCGAGGAGTTTCCTAAGCACTTTCCGCCTAGGCGTGAGGTGGATCACAAGATTGAGTTGGAGCTAGGGTTAACCCACCCGCATTTGCCCCATATCGTATGGCACCACCCGAGATAAAGGAGCTCAGGAAACAATTGAAAGAGCTGCTAGATGTTGGTCACATTTGCCCATCAAAGACATCTTTCGGTGCGCCGGTAATGTTCTAGAAGAGCAAGGATGGATCGTTGCGCTTATGCATAGACTACCGAGCACTTTATAATGTCACAGTGAAGAATAAGTACTCAATCCCGCTCATTACTAACTTATCTGATAGACTTGGGCAAGCCAAGTACTTTACCAAGATGGATCCTTGTAAGGGCTACTACCAAGTTTGCATTGCAGAAGGGGATGAGCCGAAGACAACATGTGTGACGAGATATTGAGCCTTTGAGTGGTTGGTGATGCCCTTCGGCTTAATCAATGCACCGGCCACATTTTGCACCCTTATGAACAAGACCTACCTTGATCAGTTCGTGGTAGTCTACATAGACGACATAGTCATCTGTAGCAACACCTTAGAGGAGCATATGGAGCACTTAAGGAAGGTTTCTGAAGTCTTGCGGGAGAACGAGCTATACATCAAGAGGGAGAAATGCGAGTTTTCACAATCAAAGATGCACTTCTTAGGCCATGTTATTTGCAGTGGCAAGCTACACATGGACGAGGCTAAGGCACATGCTATTTAGGAGTGGGAGGCACCTATAAAGGTAACTGAGTTGATATCCTTCATTGGCCTTGTTAACTACTATTGTTAGTTCATTAGTGGCTAATCAGCAAAGGCTACACCATTGATTGAGTTGCTAAAGAAGAATAGTCATGGGTTTGGACGAAGCATTGTCAAAGGGCATTTGAAGGCCTTAAGGCAACTGTAATAGTGGAGCCGGTCTTAGCATTACCTGGCTTTGCCAAGACATTTGAGGTGCGTACATATTCCTCAGACTTTGCCATTGGGGGTGTCCTGACGCAGGATAATCATCCCATAATGTTTTAGAGCCGCAAGTTAAATGAGACGGAGCAGCATTACACGATGCAAGATAAGGAAATGACTACCATTGTGCATTGCCTTTGTACATGAAGACTCTATTTGCTCGGGTCGAGGTTCATGGTCAAGACCAACAATGTGGCTACTAGCTACTTCCAGGCGCAGAAGAAGCTCGCACCAAAACAGGCCAGGTGGCAGGATTTCTTGGCCTAGTTTGATTATGTGCTGGAATAGAAGTCGGGCAAAGGAAACATTGTAGCCATTGCATTGAGCCGGAAAGCCGAGCTTGCTACTATCACTTTAGCAAGTTGGTACATTCATGAGTCTATAAAAGAAGGCATGCAGCATGATCCAGCAACCAAAAAGCTTATCGAGTTAGCCAACCACGGCAAGACGAGTCATTTTTGGGTAGAAGACGGCCTATTACTTACTACGGGTCAGCGGGTTTACGTGCCTAAGTATGGAGACATTAGATGGCGGATCATAAGGGAGAGTCATGAAACAATGTGGGCTGGACATCAAGGACAACGTCGCACTAGGGTCTTTGTTGAGTCAGACTACTATTGACCACGCATTCGAGATGACATAGAGTGTTATTTGCAGACTTGTCTTGTCTGTCAACAGGACAAGTTTGAGCAACAAAAACTCGGAGGACTTTTGGAGCCACCACCAGTTGGAGAGCGTCCATAGGAGAGTGTGACTATGGACTTTATCACTTGCCTACCGAAGTCCGACGGTTATGGTACTATTATGATGGTGGTGGATAGATTTTCCAAATATGCCACCTTCATGCCCGCCTCACCAGGTTGCACTGCCAAGGAAGCCGCGGAACTATTCTTTAAGAACGTGGTGAAGTATTGGGGCTTACCAAGGCATATTATCAGTGATCGAGACCCCCGTTTTACTGAAAAATTTTGGAGAGAGTTATTCGACATACTTGGCACGGAACTGCACTNGACAAGGTTGAGCAACAAAAACCCGGAGGACTTTTGGAGCCACTACCAGTTGCAGAACATCCATGGGAGAGCGTGACTATGGACTTTATCACTTGCCTACCGAAGTCCGACGGTTATGGTACTATTATGATGGTGGTGGATAGATTTTCCAAATATGCCACCTTCATGCCCGCCTCACCAGGTCGCACTGCCAAGGAAGCCGCCAAACTATTCATTAACAACGTAGTGAAGTATTGGGGCTTACCAAGGTATATTATCAGTGATCGAGACCCCCGTTTTACTAAGAACTATTGGAGATAGTTATTCGACATACTTGGCACAGAACTACACTTTTTCACTAGTTTTTATCCACAGACGGATGGTGAGACGAAACGGGTCAATGACTTATTGGAATGCTACTTGAGGCATTATATAAGCGCGCATCAGAAATATTGGGCAAGGCTCCTAACATCGCCCAATTCTCTTATAACTTGCAGCAGAGTGAGTCCATGGGAGGGGGGGGACACCATTTGAGCTAGTCACATGCCAACAACCACAAATCCACATTCAGTACCAGTTGCATTCGAGGGAAAGAGTTTGGGGGCTTATCATATGGCCAAAGGATAGGAGGAGCAGCAACACTGCTAAGTCCTACTTGGATAAAACAACTAAGAAGATGAAGAAGTTTGCGGACCGTAAGCGGCGTCCCACGGACTATAGAGTTGGGACATGGTAATGGTGAAGTTTAACCCAAGACAGTTCAAGGCACTACAGGGCATGCATCATAATTTGATTTGCAAGTATGAGGGGCCACTTAAGATCATCTCCAAGGTAGGAAAAATCTCATACAATTGACATACCATCGTATCTTAAGATCTATCATGTCTTCAATGTCAGCATGTTTAAGCCATATCATGAAGACAAGGATGATCCAAGTAGAGGCCAATCAAGTCGAGCGCCAATTACTATCTCCACCTCGTATGATTAGGAGATTGAGGCTCATTGATTACCAGGCCAGGCGAAAACAAGGGAAAAAAAGCCATCGCTATGTTCCTTGTCCATTGGAAGGGGAAACCACCGGAAGAGGCTACATGGGAACGATATGAAGACTTATGGCAATTCAAAGATAAGATCCGAGAGTTTATGCAGCAGCATTGCGTCGTCGCAACATTACGTGGGGGAGATTGTGATGACCCGCCATGTCATCATACCACATAGGCGCCATTTGGCATATATTAATGCCATGTGGAAGCTTACATAGGAATAAGACTGTGAGAAAATTCTAGAGAAGTATGGACATTTCCTTTGGAAGATCCTAGATCCTTATGGATTTGCTAGGAAAGTCCTTGGAATCATCTAGGCTTGTAGAGAATTCTAGATAAAGCCCTTATCTTGTAAATATTAAGAACTTGTGTAACAATTAATATTTACCCACTAACCCTAGGAGACCAGTATATAAAGGGGTCATTCATTTGTATTTCACCAAGCAAAAAATTCAAGTTCTCTCTAATACAAAACTTTCTTTAACAATTCTCTTGTGTTCTTTTTAACATTCTTTTAGCGATCTTGAGTGTAGTAAGGCTGACTTGGCATAGCAAGAACGTGAGAAAGTTGTGCAAGATCGTGAGCAAATTGTCAAGTGTCGCACGTGTACTTAGTAACGACTAACGACTAAGGACGTGGCAATAGCATGTATTTGCCAGAAAATTTGTGTCCCTTACAATGAAAATAGAGCTCACTATTTATAGTTGCACCTACGGAACAAGGTCCGAGGATCATTGAAGAATGTGTAACGGCGGGCATAAATGTCATATTCTTCGTAACATGCAGTGTACTAAATGCTGCAGAATATACTTCATTAAATACTATTTGGTGGCATGCATTTATTTCATCTTTATGAGTATCATTCTTTCCGGTAATAGACGGAACCTTCGGTTTCAACTATCCTCTGTCTTCGACTCCACGTGTCACTTCCTTATGCGATCATTTAATATAACATATTTTACTCTATACGGAGAATTTTTTGAAAACTCGTCGATTGTGATTGTTTTTTAAATTGGCTGTTCTAAATATTTTGAAAATTCATCATCGCATCGTGGGGCTTAGAAAAGATTTGATTTGGAGCAGACAAGATTCGCAGATAATCAGCAAGAATTAAGTGGTGTAAATGTGTCTGTATTGTATTTACGCGAAATCTACGGAATGTTATGAAATGAGACAAAAGTATAGAAGCTTTGCTAAATATATTTTTTGATGTTATAATATTCCTCACATAAGCTTTAAGATAAAAATAAATAAATAAATAAAATAAAGCAGCTTGTTGCACAAAATATTTTATGTTCACACAGGGTCTCGCAAAAGAGCGCACCTCAAAAAGATATGATGTAGGCGGCCTATCCTAATGCGAGCATCACGATTCAAACTCGGATCATAGATCATACGAAAACAACTTAATCATTGCTCCAAGGCTCTAGCTTTAAGATATATGTGCTTTAATTTGCTCATATAACATAGTATTTAAGATGGTGCAGGATGGTAAAAAGATTCACGGTGTAAAGCCTAAAATTATGTGAAAAGCCTAATATTTCGTGTGATTTATTTATCATTATAGGAACAGTGTAAAGGAATCTTTTTGAGGAAAAAGAAAAAGATGGATTTGAACTGGAAGGTTGCTTTCACGTAATCTACCAAAGATTTTATGTAAATCACTACTTAATTTTCATAAATATATGATCTTTAATTTCCGAATTGATACCTCATTGTTATTTCTTTCTGTAACTGCAGATGAGTCGTAGATCAATTTCAATCATAATAGTAATAGGTGTAATTGTACCTACTAGTTTCAACTTATATCGTCTCCAAATATATCTGAAGAAGTGTAAAAACAATATATATATATATATATATAATGACACTTATTTTAAACTTATTGACTCTAAATTCTTCGTTGTAATTCTGCTACATTTTCTTGTTTTTTTTTTCTTTTCCATTGACAGAGTATGCTTCTAATCGTTGCTAATTCCATTTGTTCCGATAACCAAAAAAGAAGATAAAACAAAATTTTGAAATGATGACATGTGTGGGCCTTCCAACATTTATGTAGGTGATACGCTCTAATTCTGCAGTAGATCTTACGTAATATTCACCTCTATTGATGATAATACAACAAGAATATATAATTTATATAGAGTTAAGAATCGTTTGGTGGTGCACTATTAAGTTTGTCATGAACATGTATCTTGTAATTGAATAACCTCCTCAATCATTTGCTATTTCATTTTATGATTGTATTTTAACATATCAGTAATTGCGACCAAAAAATAAACATATATAACCCTACTTGGCTGTTTTTTCTTTTTCTCCCGCTAGTAGGTGACTCTATTAATTATGCATGGCTCATGCAACCGGCGGCAGAAAGATTTTTTTGGTTGATCATTCGGTGTCTACTATTTGCATTCAGCAATGAATTTTTTGGATTCGCATATAAGACTCATTAAATGAGAAATTGGCTCCTACCAAAAAAATTTTCATTCTCAAAATTAGAACCAAGACCTTTGATTAAGGGTAAAAAGAGCTCTAACTTTCCTTTAAAGCAACCAAATTAAAGTGCAAGACTTAGATTTTGTTGTTGTCTTCTTTTCTTTGTCCTTCTGTTTCTCTTGATATATATTCTTGGGGGTGGCGGGGTGAGAGTGGGGAGAGGATATATGTAAACTTTTTTTTTTCCGTCTATTTCACTAAATTCATTACTTTTGCCCTATATATTTCTCATGAGTATGATTTTATTTGCCAATTTGCATTTATGAATAAGATGTCGACGGAATACCATAGGCCCCATGCATAGAAAATATGTAGTACTTACCAATTCAATAACTTGGAAAAACATCATTTGACTTTCGATGATAATATAATGACTAAATAGATCAAAGGATTCTCTTTAAATGCAATGCATGAAATGCATATTGCATAAAAGAGTTATGGAAGTCAAACAAAAAAAGTTGCTAACGAAGTTTCTTCATTTTTCTTTTTTGCTGAGAAAAGGATTAGATAAAGAATTGGATGTATTTTTTGGGGGTAGTTTCTGTTATGTATTTGTATTTGTCGGTAGAGGGTTTGAAATTTCTTTTCTTTTCTTTTTTCTTCTTTTTACATGGTGAGAAGAAGTCTATAAACAAATCCCAAATGAGAGGACGAGAAAGGAGCATGTATATATGCTGCTAGAATTAAAAAAATGACATGAGATAAGAAAGAATATAAAAAGCAAAAGATGATGCTCTAACCAACTGAAATTTTGTAATTGAATAAGTTTATTTTAGTTTTAAGTTTTGTCTTTCTCTTAGATTTCTTTTTGTGGAAGTTGGAAGAAGATTTAAAAAATAACTAAATGTCACTCTTCCTAAGAATTAACGTTACCCAAAGTTGAAAGAAGATTCAATTTGCTACTCCCTCTCCTTTTTAGTTTCGTGTTTCCCTTTTTCAGAGTTAATACGATTAAACTTCAAAGTTAAATTAAATTAGATCAATCTTACATTTTAAAATTAAAATTAAAATATTTAAAATTATTAAAAACAATACATATGTTAAATATGTATCTCTCGTTTTCTTCTTATGTATTTATGTAATAAAATTTTCCAAAAAAAAAAAGAAGATTTTTTTTCCCGATTGAAGCAATTGAGGGAAGTTCAGGTCCATAGCCCACTGTTTATTTAGGGCCTTGTTGCGCAGCCCTCCTTGTTGTTTCTAATTGGTTTTCAAGTTATTGGGCTTTTATCCTTGGGAATTCAAGTAGAGATTGTTCCTCTTGTATAATTAGGCCTACGTACATTATTTGGCTTGGGCCAATTCTATCAATGATTTGCGAATCAAAGTTCAGGTAAAATGAAGAATTGACCTAAATAGTCATTCACGGTAAAAATTGTGCAGGGCACCCTATTTGGTCGCCCCCATTTAATCTATACCCATTTTTTTTAAAACTTTTAACTTGTACCCACTTTTTAAATAACTTCAGCTCTCTTTCCCTCGCTGAGCTGAAGTTCACCAGTTAAGCTGAAGTTCGCCAGTTATAAAGACAAAAACTTCAGCCCCGTATGCTGAAGTTTTGTCTTTATAACTGGGGAACTTCAGCCCCGTATGCTGAAGTTTTGTCTTTATAACTGGGGAACTTCAGCCCCGTATGCTGAAGTTTTTGTCTTTATAACTGGGGGAGCTTCAGCCCCGTATGTTGAAGTTTCCAGTTACAAAGACAATACTTCAGCTCTATAGCTGAAGTTCCCCAGTGTAACTGGGGGAACTTCAGCCCCGTATGCTGAAGTTTTTGTCTTTATAACTGGGGAACTTTAGCCCCGTATGCTGAAGTTGTTGTCTTTTAGAGCTGGAGTTCGCAAGCTACTTCAGGCCCGTCTACTAGAATGCTGAAGTTTTGCGTGATTGCCTTTGCTACTTCAGCCCCGCATGCTGAAGTTATGCGCAAAAGCGGGTACGAATGCAATTTTTTTTACAAACCGGGTATAAGTTAAAACGTGGCACAAAAAGTGGGTACGGATGCAAAAGCCTCTCGTTCACTCAACTGTTTAAACTAAAAATAACTGATACATGTATAATATATGTACACTTCATAAATAATGGAGTATATGTATAACTATGTATAGTTAGCATATTCCATTAGAAAAAATTAATAATAAATTCGACCAGTTATTTCTGTTGAGATCCCAAAATAATACCAGGGCAAGTGCATAAATAGTCGTATTTAGGACACATGTTTAAAGAATAACCGAGTTTTATAAAAAATTTGAATTCTAATTGCATCAAGTTCAACTTTAGACTCATGGGTCGGAAGTTAAAAATTGCGGGTCTGAAGTTCTAAACTTTATACATACGGATCATGTTAGAGTTTTGTGTATAATAGGTATACTTTAAATCATATTGAAGTGTCTACTAAATATAAACCTTAATTATGATATTAAATTGAGATTTGGTGACAACTTTAAGAATGTTTATGTATTTTGCCTATAGATAAAAGAAAAAGTTGAAACCCACATGTGAGATCTAAATGGAGACCTGCCATCACACGACGAACTTTGTCTTCCTCCACCCGCTACAGTCTTCTATCTATTGGGTTAAAGGGACAAAAAAAAGTATCAGTCATATTCTTTTGTTCACTTTCTATTCAGCGAATCTAAGTGGGCGGTTGGACATAAGAATTGTAAATTTTTAGAAAAAAATGATTCTTTTTTCAAGTGAATTTATTTTTTAAATAAATTGCGCATTTTATTCATCTCCAAAAAAGATACTTTGAGTTGAGGCAGTATAGATAAACTAGCTAACTCCCTAGATCACCCTTGTAAGACAGCATATGCCAACTTTGAGATGAGGTAAATGCATATGAGAAACATTACACAAGCTATGTGTCGGGAAGAAGGAGATCCAGCCTATACAAACAAAGTACTACCAGGAAGTCTATCCCTACTGTTCAGGACTGCATGGTCGAGGATCAAAGGTAATGCATGTTCTCTTTAGTCTAGTCCTTCGAAATACCGGCAAGTCTCATCTATCCATGTTCTGAGGCCCTTGACTTGAGGAGGAAGATCATAAAACACTCAAAACAGTTGGGAATGAGGGATAGAGTGACTGGTGGATGCAAGCTTGTCTGCGACTTGATTTCCCTCTCTATAACAGTGGTTAAGAGAGAATCTGAACTGCTCCATGAACTTTTTAAGTTCTTCTACCTTCTTTGCAATATTCAAGGGAATTGTATTACAACCATTAACACAATCCACTAATAATTTAGAGTTGATTTCAACACTAATAAGATGATAACCATTAAATAAACACCATTTAATGTCGTAGTGAAGAGCAGCTGCTTCTACCCAGTTGCTTGTTCCTGAATCAAGAACTAAAGAGTAGGCAAGGCAACCCTCTTTATCCCTTATCAAACCTCCAGCTCCACACTTTCCCTCTTTGAAACTACCATCATAGTTTAGTTTAACATATGATGACTTCAATTTAATCCATTTAACAATAATGGATTTCTCAAAATGGATAGAACTTCTCAAAAGCTAGTTGATCTCCTTCCAGTTGGGAACCAACTGAATTTGTTGGAATTGAAGACTGACAAGTTGGGACATGGATAAAGCAATCAGAGAAATTGTTCTTCTCACGTTAGTCATGATAAAGTCATACTTGGCACTGCATCTAGCTTTCCAAATATCCCAAGATGTGATAATAGACAGACATTAATCAATGAATGCATGGACAGGATTTGTGACTATGCATCTCCACCAGTTGATCATAAGTTGTATAAAAGAGATGTTTGAATATGCGATTCCCAGTGTACCACACAAGGTTCTCCATAGCTCCTGAGCAAAGAGGCCACTGCAGAAAAGATGGTCAATAGTTTCTAAACTTGGAAATCTACAACAGCAGCATCTGAAGGAAGTAGAGATGCCCGTCTTAGCTACTTTAGCATCTGTGAGAATCTTATCTCTCAGAGCTCTCCATACAATAAAACTCATCTTGAATGGGACATATTTCTGCCAATTCATAATATTAATCCATGACTTATGCCTCTTATTTCTAAATAATTGCCAAGCTGAAGCAACTGAAAAAGAACTACTATTATCCGCTGTCCAAACTGGACTATCAGAAATTGTGGATCTTAGTGATATCTGGAAAGTATTCACTTTATCCACCACATGGTGCGGAAGAAAAAGATCTAATGCTCGCCATTTTATGTGATTGTTGAGCAACATACTAGAGAGAGTAATACTTTTAGGTTCATAACCTTCCAGAAGAAAGTTGTATAATGGACCTAACTCGGACCAATTATCAAACCAGAAAGCAACCTTTCCACAACCAATTTTTCATAGAATTTGCTTATTCACAAGCTTTTTAATTTTGCACATTGCACTCCATGATTGGAACTGCCTAGAGTACCACTATTTTACAAGTGGATGAGCTCTCTGGAAATATTTGGCCATTAGGAACCTCTTCAATAATGATTGACCAGTTCTAAAGTTCCACCACTTCTTTGCAGAAAATGCATTGCAGATGTCATTAAGTTTCCTGTAATTGTACCCCCTTCCTCATATGAAAAGTACAAGTTATCTCAGAACACCCTTTGGATGATGAATAACAGCTAGTAGATGTGTAGCCAATGCTAATAAGACATGTCTGATTAATATCGCTCTACCCCTAGAGGATAGAAACTTGGAATGCCACCCTGAGATCTTATTCAGGATTCTGGTGATAATCTCAGAGAAAATATAAATCTTCTTCCTTCCAACATACAAAGGGCAACCTAGGTATTTGATAGGAAGACTTGTGTGTTCCATCTCAGTAATATTTTTCACCCTTGAAATTTCTTCCACCTGTGTATTACGGGCTAGAATAACGCAAGACTTAGACTTGTTGACTAGTTGTCCTGAGACCTTTTCATACACTATAATGCCTCCATCAACATCAATAAAGAGTTCCTACAACCTCTAGAAAGAAGAATGACATCATCAGCAAAAGCAAGATAATTTGTTAAAGGACCATTTCTGTTCATGTGAAAGCTTTTGAAATCTTCAAGAGTAGTTATATGATTTAATTTTTTTGAAAGAAATTCAGCCCAAATAACAAAAAGAGAAGGGGATATAGGGGTCTCCTTGTCTTAATCCTTTTTCAGACTTAAAAAAGGCTTGTCTAGTATCATTGACAATAAGGGAATACCAATTATTAGAAATGTGTCTAAATATTATGCCTATCCAAATTTCACAGAATCCAAGTTTTCTCATAATGCTACAAAGATATGGCTATGACACCCTATCATATGCCTTGTCCATATCTAATTTTAAATCAATACTTCCTTCCTCATTTGGCTTCCCTATATCTTGAATGATTTCCTGGGCGAGTAAAATATTTTCACTAATAGATCAACCCTTTACAAATCCACTTTGATTATAACTTATCAAGTCAAGTAAAATAGAACTTGGTCTAGAGTTAAGGAGTTTAGCAAAAATCTTACTTATCACACTGCAAGGACTAATAGGTCTAACATTATTAAAATATTGGGGAGAAGGGACTTTAGGAAGCATAATTATGCAAGTGTGAGCAAACCACTTAGGAATATTAGCACCACAAAAAATAGATTTAAAAAACTGGATAATATCAAGGGCAACAATGGACCAACAAGATTGGAAGAATTTAGCAGTAAATCCATCAGGGTCATGATAACTATATGAGTCCATGGAGAAAACACACGTTTTCAGCTCTTCCTCAGTGGGAAAATCAATAATTTTTTTTAATATCCTCTGAAACAACTGGGTCAATAATATTCAATTCAGAGTAGTCATTATACTCAGGTTTCTGACTAAAAATTCCCTAGAAATATCTAGATGCAGCTTCACAGACTTCTTTAGTTCCTTCCACCTATTGGAAATGTTCATTCTGAATCTTGTTGATGCCCAATTTCCTTCTTTTATCCTTGATCACACTGTGAAAGTAAGAAGTATTAGAATCACCTTCAGAGAGCCATTTAACTCTAGCTTTCTATCTCAACATAGTATCATGAATTTTGAGATATCTAATATATTCAGCCTTTGATTTGTACAACTTGATTCTATTGCTCTCACTGTTATCATTCATCAGAACCAATTCAAGGTTAGAAATTTCTCGCTCGAGTCTTCTAGGTTCTTCATGAATGTATCTATAAGCTTCTTTTGACCAGGAACTGAGTTTGGAGACAGTATTTTTAAGCTTATGGTGTAAGGACCAGAGAGGATTACCTTGGATATCCTCTTCCCATATACTTTTGACGACATAAGAGAAATCCTCATGATCCGTACAGAAATTGAGAAATTTAACATACCTTATATTAACCTCTTCAATAGAGCTTAATTTGATGAGAAGTGGCACATGATCAGAACATGCATTAGCAATGCGGGTAACAATAGTCCTAACATACAATTTATACCATTCTGAGTTATACACCATCCTATCCAGTCTCTTCCATATAGTATCGGGAGCTCCCCTATTATTACACCATGTAATCACATTGCCAAGATACCCTACATCTTGCATACCACATTTCCTTAGGCACTCTAGGAAGTCAAAAATCTTGTCGATCCTCAAAGAATTGCCTTCTATTTTTTCCTCATGAACTGTAATATCATTAAAATCACCCATCATAGCCCAAGGACCTGTAAGAGTGTTGGATAGATTGAGTTGGTCAGTCCAAAGATACTTCCTCAAATTTGTCCTACATTTAGCATAAACAAAGGAACAATGGAATTGAGTATTTGTACAGATATGAGATATTTTGCAAGTCACTAGTTGATCAGTGTCTTTGACAATATAAAAAAAAAAATCACTGGACCAGAAGACCTAATTTTTATTGTTAACATTTGAGAAGCATCCATTCATATTGAGTTGTCTCATGTAATAGTTCATATAACCCACTCTCAGTTTAGGTTCTTGCAGGAAAATGATGGAAATTTTATATTGGTCTTTGAGAGTTTTGAGTCGCTTAAAGGCACTTTGATTCCTAATACTCCTTATATTCCACAAAAGAGTGTCAATCATTGGAAAATTTTGTGCAGGGAACTATGTTTTGAATTTTGATAGAGATCATCTTTTGAGAGTTGGACCAACCAGTCTTCCCTATTTATAGACCTCTGGGAGATAGATTGTTGACCTCAACAATCCTGTTATGCTCTTGAGTTAAAGTCAAGTCAGCTCCAAGATCTACTTTCATAAATTTTTTGACTATGACATTGACTTCATTTTCAGATAAGGAAGCTTGCACCTTTTGGAACTGAGTCTCTTCCACCTCTTCTTCCGATTCAGATTCAAAGTGGGAGTACTCATCCACTTTGTTGTCATCAAGTTGTGATCTAGACTTAATAGGGGCATTCTCCATATTTACATCATTAAACTTACATTGCTCCTCAACTCTAGTTCTAGAGGAATCACCAGTGAGAACAGTCGAATTGTAACCTTCCGTGTTATTAGGTACACCTTGGTTCCCTTTCGGATCTTTTGGAGGCCTTATAATCATGGAGGAAGCTTATATAAGCATGTTTTTTGAACCATTCATTCTTGTCATGACAAACTGGTTTGTTTCAACATTCCATGTTTCTTCAATGTTGGGATTGATTATACTCTTATACTTTCTACTTCCAGACTGCTTCTTCTTTTTCTCATAAGGAGGAACCACTTTCTCAAGGGACGACTTCCTATGCCTTCTGACCTTTGTAGTAGAAGTGCATTTCATTTGATCATTCATGCACATTACTTCTTTCGTAGGTGCCTGGGGTTGCTCGCTTATATCAGTAGTCGAAATTTGTTCTTTCCCTTGGGATTCTGGAATAGTAACATTATTTTCAGATGACCCTTTATGTATTTTTTTTTGGAGGATTTTGAATTTTTGCTAGCTCTTTTGAAGGAAGAAGATTGTTGTTGCTATTTATGCCCTTCTTCTCCCATTGTTTTTGCCTACAATGGTCCATCCTTCTTCATATCTGATCTCCACTTTCATAGTCGAGGCATCTTGCTCCTTGTTAATTCCATTGATTTCTACCTTACTACCCATCATCAACTTACTAATATTTCTTCCACTTGTAGCACTAATAGAAGTGTTATTAGTGGCAAGGTTTATATTAACTTTTTCTCTATTTTTTTCCCAGTAGATTGTCTTAATTCAGGATGCAATATACCACACTTGAGATCACTGTGTCCCTACATCTTGCAATGGTTACAGTATTCTGGAATGGTTTCATATTCCACCTTCTGAACTATAGTCTCCTTTTGACCTGCTTCATTAAGGATATCAATCAACACTTCCTTGAGAAAAGGCTTTGTTATATCAATTTCGACTTTGACTTTAGTAGTGGTAGGCCATATTTTTATAGAGCCTCCTTGTCACAAATAATAGGGATGCCAATTAGTTCGACAATTCGACAAAGAGCTGCCAATTTAAAGAAATGCCACCGTAAATCAAGAAGATTAATCCAAACTGGTGCCATAGTAGTTTCAATCTTTGGCCTGAAATTAATTTCCCATTTTTGTAGCTTCATTTGCATACCACCGATTCGGATGAAGTCCCTAGCATATACACTTTTTTGATCCTATTCTAAATCAAAATCGATGAAAACATTCTTCAGATTATACGCACCTATTTTGACAACACCTTTGAGCATAATCTTTCTAATAAATTCAGAACAATTTTTTTCAATGGATGGTCTGGTTCTAGAGAATTTTACCACCATAGTTAGACGACAAGTCTATGCCAAAATCTCATGTTTATCTTTTGTGAAACCAACCACCGTCTTTCCTTATACAATCTCATGTGGCTTGTGCTTGAAATGGACCTTCTTCTTCGAAATACTGGCGGCACCTCCAATAACAGATACATACTTTAGTGGATTATCACCAACATGAGTGTTTTCAGTAATCATGGGGCCTCCGGTTTGGTAGCGGAATATTTGCGGAGCAGGGGCATTTGGGTGAATCAGTGGGGGAAAAGCAACATATTTCCTGTGGGAGGGTTCCGGCGGTGCCGGTGGGGGTTCGAGACCTTTCTCGGAGGTGGAATTGAGGAGCACTTGCCCTAAGTGACCATTTGTTGCCATTAGAATGCAAATAGGGAATATCGAAAAAAAGGGATAAAGTTAGAGAGAAGCCAATGCCTCCTTAATTTCTGAGATAGTGGTTGAAAAAGAGATTTAACTTAATTACAACGATAGAGCATCAAAGTGAAATGACATTTGAAAGTTAGAGTTATGCTTGGACAAGAATACATTTTTTGGCTGTTTTTGAATTTTGTGAGTGATTTGAAGTAAAAAATTAAAAAAATAACCTTTTGGAGTTTTTCAAATTTTTGAAAAATTTCGAAATTCATCCTTTATTTGAAAATTGAAAATTAAAAATTTCATGGCCAAACACTGATTTCGAATAATTTTTTTTTAAAAAAGTGAAAATTTCGTATGGCCAAACGACCTCTTAAATAATTGAAAGGGAAAAGGGACAAATATATCCCTTACTTTAATATATTGTTCATATCTAGCCTTTGTTATACTATGGGGGCCATATTTACCCTTACTGTTAGCCAAAATTTTCAAAAATAACCTCCACATAACAGAAAGCCACCAAATTACTAAAATAATTATTTTTAAAAAAATTCAATAAACCAAAAGTCGTAAACCCATCATTTAAAAATATAGAGCCTAGATTTCTGATACGTCTTAACACATTTTATTCATTTAAAGAGAGATCGAGAATAATGGTGGAAGTAGGATTAGTAAGAACATACATTTTTGGTTATTAGTTGTTCATGGTGGCATTAGGATGTCATGTTATCACTTTCAATTATTTTTTTATGTGGTTATAATATGACACCCCTTTGTCTAATGTAGTCTACACTTGACAGTTGGTTTGTATGTTGGTAACAACTGATACATACTTTAATAATACTTGTGTTTGGTTAATGCATTAAGTTAGTGTATTTAGGTTGTTAAGTTGCTTTCCAACTTGTTGATGTACTTTCATTCATTCTTGATGAATTCTTGAACTGTAGCTTGATATTAAATTGAATCTCCTTTAATTATTTTTTAATTTTTATTCATTATAAGTTCAATTGTTACTAAGAATTATGAGTATCACATCCTATATCTTGGAATCTAACTTTGATTCTTAAAGAGTGATTTGGAAATAATTACTTGTTGCCCAAATACTTAAAGCAGAATAAGAAAATTATGGTGCATGAATACTCATCAACAAAGGCTCACTGTTGGAGGAAGAAATACTTCGGTAGCTACCTTAAGACTTCAGAATTGCCTACCTAATAAGATGCTATAAACATTCAAGTCATGGTGAAAAGAAAATAAATACTCGTTACAGTTCGACATGGTGGAAAAAAACAAAGAGCGAAGGTAGAAAAAAAAAATGGAAAGAAAAGGTAGAATATAGTAAACACATAATAAGATTATTAAAATAATTGGGACTCAATGTATAAATGAATATATGGTTATCGATATTTTTTTATCTTTTACTTCTTGAATTCAACAAGTGACCACGAAGGAGATGATTAATATGTGAGGAAAAAGAGCAATAAATAAATGGATTATTAATAGATTTTAGAAAAAATAAGTATTTTTTTTAATTTGACGGCTTTATACTAGATGGAGGGTATTTTTAAAAAGTTTATCCAACGGTGAGGATAGATGTGTTTCATAGTATAACCCTATATAACAATACAACAAAATAGAGGGGTATATTTGACCTGAAAAGATTATTCTTTGATCACAATATCTATTCAAAAGAACAGATTCGCCATAAAGAAAAGTTCTTTGTTTGATCAGAATATCTGTTCAGCTTCATCAATCCTTGCAGCCTTTTGATTTGAAGGGGTTTTCACAAAAGAAAAAAATGGAGAAAGTAATGAATATATTGAAGCCAAAACCGAACCCTCAACAGCTTTTAAGGGATTGGCAACGTAGGCTCCGACAAGAATGTCGGAATATTGAACGTCAAATCCGAGGTAAAAGTTTCTTTTTCTTATTGCTCTCTCTCATTCTGTTTAATTTTTCATAGTCAAGAAGGAAAAGGGGTTTCTTCCCTTTTTTTTTTTTTTTTGGTGATTGTAAAGTTCAAATTTTTATCTTGGGGTTTTGGATTTTTGGGGCTTTTGATCAGATATACAAAGAGAGGAGAAAAATGTGCAGAAAGCAATTAAAGAAGCTGCAAAGAGAAATGATATGGGTTCTGCCAAGGTGATTTACTGCTCACACTTGAACTCTCTAATTTAAAAAAAAAAAAAAAAAACAGTTTCACATAATTCTTTTCCGGTTATGACTGCTAAGTTTTTCTAAGGACTATAGAATGATAGACTAAGAAATAGTTGAAATTAAGCTCTTTAAATATTGTCATTTTAGAACCTTACTTTATAAAAAGGAAATAGTTGATACTTTGGAAAATATATTGGAAATTGTTAAACTTAGAAATTTTGTTATTTTCTCTTAGTTGCTTGTTCATATTTTTAGTTTTTAGGTTTTAATATTAGGCGTTTGCTTAAGGACTCGTGAGATCCATCATAAGTGTATAATTGCTTGTTTCTCCCTGTCGTGCTTATAATCTTGGTCTATAACATTGGTAAACTGAGTAGTAGTAAATAGACTTAACTGAAAATTTGTTATTTCAGATCAGGAGATGAAAGAGTAATTCTTCTTTTCCTATACTTTTAAATGCTGGCGAAATGAGAAAGAGAAGAAGGATGAGTGAGCTGCTTTTAGAGGATGTTGTTCATCTATGTCAATGTACTTGACCATTGAGTTGTTTTGCATAAAAAGCTTGGCGTAGAAGTGCATTATTAAAATTCTGTTCTGGTCGTTCCATGTTGTTGAGAAGTGCTTTGTCCTATGTCATTTAGGAGCTTTCTTAGGCAGCTTATGTGACAAACCACTATGCTTTTTTCCAGACCTCTAGGTATGCCTATTTAAGTAGTTAGTTTAGTGCTTATCCAAGATTTCTTTTTCTTTTTACGGTTAGTTGATACTTTGGAAAACATGTTGGAAATTGTAACTTTGATATTTTGTAATTTCTCTTAGTTGCTTGTTCATATTTTTTGTTTTTAGGTTTTAATCTTAGGTGTTGCTAAAGGACTCATGAGATCCATCAAAAGTGTATAATTGCTTGTTTCCCTCTGTCGTGCTAATAATCTAGGTCTCTATAACATTGGTAAACTGAGAAGTAGTAAATAGACTTAACTAGATGTTTGAAAATATGTTATTTCAGATCGATAGATGAAAGAGTAATTCTTCTTTTCCAATACTTTTAATTATTGGCGAAATGTGAAAAAGAAGGAGGGCGAGTGGGCTGCTTTTAGAAGATGTTCTTCATTTATGTCAATGTACTGGACCATTGAGTTGTTTTGCATTAAAAGGGTTGCGTAGAAGTGCTTTTCTAAAATTTTGTTTTGAGTCATCGAATGAGTTCCAGGTTGTTGAGAAGTGCTTTGTCCTGTCATTTAGGACCTTTCTTAGACAGCTTATGTGACAAACCACTATGCTTTTTTCCAGACTTCTAGGAACGCCTATTTACGTAGTTAGTTTTTTGCTTATCCAAGATTTCTTTTTCTTTTTACGGCAAGAGCATATGTTGAATTCAGACTGATATTTTATATGTTGATGTATTTACCGCAGTCACTTGCAAAAGAGATTGTGAGATCTAAAAGAACTGTGAACCGATTGTACGAGAATAAGGCACAGTTGAATTCAATATCCATGCACCTTGGAGAAAGTGTCGGTATGATCATAGTCTTGCTTTACTTTTTGTATGTATGTCTGTCCTCCTTTTATATTTAGGAGTGTGCATTTGGTCCTCTAAGTTCTTCTTGACGAGCAAGCTGTCAGGAGAACAGTATGCATCCATTGAGAACATAGCCTGATAAAGATATGCTAAAGTTAGAAATAACAAAAAATACATGCATTAAGATCATCCATTGAGAACATAGCATATAAAATATGGAGTTTGAAGATGCATAATATGTATCTTGTTATTTATATAAATGTTGAAAATGCAGAAGCAAGATTATATAGTTTTTTATACTTTTGATTTTCTAATATAAAAGGTGAATATTTTCGTTTTACACTGGACAACTGGAAACAATTTTGGACCGAATATAGAATTCTGCCTTTCCAATTGATTATATGAAATAGAAGGAGCAGCTAAGAAAGACAGACTGTATAAAATAAATGGAAAAAGGCCATATTTGCTTCTCTACTATCAAAAATTAATTATATCTACCTTCCGTTTCAGTTTCTTAGTATAACTACCCTTACCGTCATGCTTATGGATTGTATTTTCCCCTCACATGTTAAATGGCTTGGTCCCATATTAAAAAAGACACGTGGCATTTCTAATTTAAACCCATCAGACCCATACAAATAATCCACCCATTCCAAAAAGAGAAAAAAGGAATTTGAATCCATTCCACCCATTTCCTTCCCGTTCTCATTCCCCTCTTTCATCCTTTCACTAGCCAAGTGCTCCAAATTCTAATTTGTTATGCTGGTGCACTTCTGTTCTAGCAGTTTACTGTTGAAAGTGCTTTTTGGAGGATTGCATGTCAAATTCCGCTTTCAACTTATAAGTTTGTCTTTTTTCATTTTCCCTGCTATAGCCTTTTTGAGGATTGCATATTAAACTCTGTTTTCTTGTTGATGTACTCTAAAAGAGAATAATGAATTAAGAATCTTAGAAGTTCATGTCTTTGTTCCTTTACCCTGCTATATATTATCAGTTGCATTTAGTTTGTTACTTACATCTGCATAGAACATTATATGAAACTCTCATATCTATTTGACTCCTTTGGTGCTACCACTATCAATCTGTCCTTGCGAATACAATCATAGGTGCACTACAAGATTATCTTTTAAGGAGTTTGGACTTATTATGGCGTAGAAGTAGGATTTTGGCTGATTAGAAGATGTTTAGGCCAGTTTTCCACTTCATACTTCATCTAAGATAAAGCTATCGTGGCATTTTCATATCCTCATTTGCTAGAGACCTAATTTTCACAAAGAAATCATCAGAAGGTTTATCTAGCTAGATTGATTAACATGGTAATCGTATAAAACTATGGGGAATGGGAACGGGAAGGAGATGGGGTGGGGTATTATAGTATAGATCTAGTGGGTTTTAATTAGAGATGGGGCGTGTCTTTTTGATCCAATCAGGGACAGCCACGTGTCTTTTTTTAAGATGGGACCTAACCATTTAACGGTGGAGGGCAAATACGATCCAAAAGTATGACAGTAGGGGTAGTTATACTAAGAAACTAAAATGGAGGGTAGATATAGCTTATTTTCAATAGTAGAGGGCCAAATATGACCCTTTTCCGTAAAATAAAATAACTGGATATTATTTTGACAAAACCGATAATTGTGTTCTATGTCCAGGTTGTTAGCAGCAGCTAAGAAAGTAGCACCTATTGGAATCTCTGTAGCTAGACAACCATATACTGTTGCTGGTTGGACAACAAATTGAAGCCAACCCTCTTGATTTCTACTTAGTGTTAGTTTATGTGTTGGCTTCTTCCAATGTCCCATTGGCTTGTAATTGGTTTTGCAGCCATTGCTCGAACAGTGGGACATTTGTCTAAGAGTGCTGAAGTCATGAAGCTCGTCAATAATCTTATGAAGGCTCCAGAAGTGGCTATGACAATGCAGGAGTTTAGTAAAGAAATGACCAAGGTATATATCTATTTTGCTTTATCATTTTGAGCTTCAATGATATTCTTGATCTGTTCTCATGGTTGGGAATCGCCTTTAAACCAGTTTAATTCCAATTCTTAAATATTGCTTTATGCTAGATAACATAACAGAATCATTGTTTCTCTGTTTGCTGTTGGCTGTTTTTTTTAGTGTTCATACCTTATGGAATCCGTGCTTTTATCTCCATTACTCCTCAAGGAAGTATTCTAGTGAGTCTATTCCTAGGTGCCAGATTTTTTACTCTCGTCAAGTGTACCCCTTCAATCATTTTTAGCTTCTTAACGTGCAAATACGCCAATACTAGTTTTTGAAAATCTTGTGCACCTTGATCACAAATTTGTGTTTTAGCTTAGAATTGTCTTTTTCTTAAATGGGGGATATATATTTAGATATCACATGTCAAGTTTTATTTCCTTGTTCCTCACGCAAATTAACATCATATGACCTATGTAACATGGACAAGGGTGTCTGTATAAAATAAGGATGAAAATCTAGGAGTCAGATTCGTTATCACGCAAATCTATGAATTCAGGGATATGGTAGGGTTAAAGGTCCGGGTGCTAAGATATGACTAAGATATCACATACTCTCTCTGCTTCATTTTATATGATGTCATTACTATTTGGAGAGTCAAACTATATCTTTTATTACAATAATTTCAAACATATCCTAAATGTTTTTAATTAATTAAAGAATTATGACTTATAGTACTTGTTGATGTAGGTATTAGATATGAAAATATTAATCTTTTTGTTAAGTGTTAACTAAGAAATCCCGGAGGACTAGAGAGGTGCACAGTTCAAAACTCGGTTGATCATGGGCTTGCCCCTATACCCTTCTAAGTATGAAAATATTACTTTATAAAATGAGAGAAATAGTTCCAATTGAGACCGTAAATGAGAAGGCTTGAGACCTTCGTTTTCAGCCTCTTCATTCTGTTTGAAATGGATGGAGTATATATATGTTGTGTGTATATATTTCAGTAATTAACTAAAAGTTTGAGAACCAAAACAAGTATAATTTAGTTCCTTTTAAATACCTAATATTTATTTGTTCACATTACTTATCAAAAAAAAAAATACCTAATATTAATTTCGTAAGTATATCTCATACAATAGCAAAGTTTTCGAACACTTTATGTGAATGTGTGTGTGTGTACATATAAATATATATGTATACGTAGATAATTATACAAACTGAAAATCAAAACCAAAAAACCCAGCGTGAGCATGAAGTCAGCCAAATTATGTACATTATCCCTTTCCCACACCTAGATCGTGTGAGATCGATGCGGATGCAGCTGGCTTTTGATGGTTCCGTACTTCCGTTTAACATAGTATATGACTATGAATTCCTTCATAATTCACAGAGCATGTGCGCTTATTCTTTAGGAGTTTCATGGAGAGACTAGGTGTTTCTTGTGTGACTAGTTTGGCTTCTTCTACAAACCTACCCCACCCTCCAGGTTGGGTGGGGTGGGGTGGGGTGGGGTGGGGGGCTGAGAGACAAGTTATTCGTGGATTGGGATATCGTACGAATTATTGTTTACATGAATGAGAATACTCTCTGAACAGTTAGACGAACTTGTTGATATTATTTGTGGGCCTTTTCGGCCATTTGGGGTTATTAAGATTTCAGATGCAAGAGTATCCAAGAGTTTGTTCCATAAATATGTTGAATATAGTCTAGACTTTTTTTTTTTTTTTTTTGATGAGATAAGTTGCTTCATTGCAAGCATCAAGAAGATGCAAAAGTTACAAGAAGAATCAATGTTAGCTCCATTACAATAGTAACAAAAACCTGCCCAGGAGCTAACAAAAAGAATCAAAAGTAGAAAGGGGCTAACTTAGAGTAAGTGAGCCAATGAAGTCTAGAAGGGGAATAACATTGTTTACAGGGCCTAGAATACTCCAACTAAACAGATACACAAGACATTTAGCTTTAAGAGCATGTATTGGAGTTGAAATGCCATCAAAACATCTGCGATTCCTTTCTTGCCAAAGACACCAAAAAATGCATGCTGGGATCATCTTCCAGACTTTCTTGATGGTTCTGTCAACTTTCCATCTGCTCCATCCTTCTACTGCCTCCTTAATGCCCTGAGGTTGTGTCCAGCTAAGCCCCAAGATTGCTAGAAACATATTCCACATATTTGCTGCCATTGGACAATGCAAAAAAAGGTGGTTGACTGACTCAGAGTTTTGCTGGCATAGGTAGCATCTATTCACCAACTGAAAACTCCTTTTACAAAGATTATCTTGAGTTAAACAGGCTTCTCTAAGGGCTGTCCAAGTATAGCAAATAACCTTTGTGGGGAGCTTTGTCCTCCAAATGAGCTTCCACGGCCAAGAGTCTATGATTCCATTCTGTTCACACATATGCCTATAGCCTGCCTTGACTGTATAGGGATCTGCACTACCTCTTCCCCGTATGAGCTTGTCTGGAATCTGATCATTCACGGTGAGGTTTCCCAGTCTTTCCAACAACGCAAAAAAATTGTCCAACTCCCAGTCATGCATGTTTCTTCTAAAGAGAGGGGCCCATGCGTTTTCTAATCTATATTCCCTAACTGTAGAATTGGGATCATTGGCTATCTGAAATAGTAGAGGGAAGCTCTCCTTCAGTGGGCAATTTCCAAACCAAATATCCTTCCAGAATCTAACATGAGAACCATTCCCTACCTTGAAAGAGACATTCTGTGAAAAATCATCCCAAAGGCTACTGATGTGTTTCCATAATCCCACTCCATGAGGGGCTCTGTTTAGTTTAGTACACCAATGGCTTTGTTGTCCATGTTTGGCTATCACCACCTTCTTCCAAAGGCTGGTATCCTCCTCCCGAAATTTTCCTAGCCATTTCATTAGCATGCTCTTGTTGTGTTTTGCCAAATCTTTGATACCAAGTCCACCAAGTTCTTTGAGTTGGATTACTTTGGACCACTTGACAAGGTGGAACTTATGCCCCTCACTATTCCCTACACATTCCCTGCACAAGGTGAATATAGTCTAGACTTTTGTCCTACACACGCAAATACCGATTTTATACTAAAATCTTCCTAGTGCTGAATAAAACGTTAGAGGGGCAAATAGCCGATCATAGAAGTTGCCAAAGCATGACTCTTATTTTTCTTCTAGTGATTGGTTGTATGACAAGTTGAATGCAACTCACGCTCGCACGTTGCATAGTTGTCTGTGGAAGAAAGACGAAAGCTGATCCCAATATGATAGATTATCTTATTGCTTGCCTTCCCCGCAAGATGCTTCTCACACACGCACACACGCACACACGCACACACGCACACACACACACACACACACGCACACATACACATTTTCTTTTTAACTGGAAATTGCCCGATCTCTTGGTATTGCAGGCTGGTGTGATGGAGGAAATGGTAAATGATGCAGTTGACAGCGCCCTGGATTCAGAAGACATAGAAGACGAGATTGAAGAAGAAGTTGACAAGGTTTTGACTGCAATTGCTGGTGAGACTACTGCACAACTTCCTGAAGCAGTCCGAAAAGAGAAGTTAAAGCAACCCACGCAGGCAGTGGAGGATGCAGAGGTACGTCCTCTCATCTTGTGACGTATTACATATCATGGATCTTCTCTATGATCAACCAAACTAAATTGATCGAACATTAATATGTTATTTCTTGCAGGGTGCTGATGAAGAGGAAGATTTAGAAGAACTAAGGGCGCGCCTTGCTAAAGTTAGATCCTAATAAATTGACTTCAACTGCCTAAGGCTTCAATGTAAAATAAGTTTGTATGTGAAGCAGAGACCTTTTCTATTTGGGAGAGAGGATAGTAGAGTACCTTCTGTATCTTAGAATCAATTAACTCATGATTTCTTGTATTAATTATGCAATGTGAGTTCTTATCTTTTTCTCTTGTATGGAAAATGAAATACTATGTTAACAACATTTTGCTAACATTACTTTTGTTCTAGTCATGGAGTATCATCTAGAGGACTGAATAAAATGAGTGAACTTCCAGATTTCCAGTTTCATCCTATGTGCAAAAGTACCAAGCTTACTCACCTAATCTTTGCAGATGACTTGATGTTGTTTTCCAAAGGTAATGTCCAGTCCATTCACAGAATGATGGAAGTAGTGAATCACTTTAGTGAAGTTTCAAGATTGGTGGCTAATATGGAAAAATCAAATATTTTCCTAGCAGGAATGGATGAGGATCTAAAGAGACAATCCTAAGTAACACAGGTTTCTTAGTGGGTACTTTACCTATGAAGTATCTGGGGTTACCATTAACATCAAAGAAGTGGAGCAAAGTAGAATGCCATCAACTAGTGGAGAAGATTACAAAGAGAATTAAGTCAAGTTATGCAAAGCAGCTATCCTATTCTGGTGGATTGCAAGTTATTAATGTTGTTCTATTTGCAATATACAATTTTTGGGGAGCTGTCTTTATAATCCCTCAAAGTGTTATTAAAGAAGTAGATAGGAAATGGGGAGTATCTATGGGGTAGCACAGAAGGGCATAGGAAGATGGCACTGGTAGCATGGGACTTATTGTGCAGACCAAAGAAGTATGGAGGGTTAAAATAAAGGGGTGTAAACTATGGAATGTGGCATGTGTGGGAAATTTGTCATGGCAACTAGTGACGATAAGGAAGTGTTGTGGATAAGATGGGTGCATGGTGTGTATATGAAGACATGTAGGAGTATTTTGGATCACAATCCACCTGCGTACTGGTGCTGGTATTGGAAGAAGATCAATGGATTAAAACATAGCATGACTCAATGGTACAAGGGGAGCACATTCACTTTGACTAGTAATGGTGCTTATTCTGTTTCAAGCAGTTATAATGCAATGTTGGGCCATATGCCAAGAAGCTGGAAAATGAATTTGGTATAGAGTGGAGTGGTGCTACCCAAGCATAGATTTGTGCTATGGTTAGCAAATCAACAAAAACTACAACTAAGGAGCGACTGCTGCAGATGCATATTTCTATCACAAGAGATGTTGAATGTTGCATGTGTAATCTGAGGGTTTTAAAGTCTCAACAACATTTTCTCGGTGACTGTTGTTGGTGAAAATTATGAGAGGTGCACTGGCAAGGTGGTCTGACATCAACTTATTAGACATAGCAATACCTGAGACATTACAATGGATTAGAAGGAGGGATTGGAAGCAATTTAAAAAGGAAGTAGCATCAGCAATGGTAGGAGAAATAGTATATCATACTTGGCAAGCTAGGAACTGGAAAATTTCAGACAAATCAATTTGAACATGAAATTCTGTATTGGTCAAATCAAGAAAGAGCTCGCAGAAAGATTGAGCATATATATAGAGTCCAAGAGAGCAAGACAATGTCTATTGTTGATACAACGATTATGTAGTTAGTTTGTAGTATAATTGTTTTTTGTAGTGTATGAATTCATGTATTTAAGCGGATGTATTAGAGGTCGTGTTGAACTGGGATAAACTAATACACGTAGAGGCGGATCTAGGATTTAAAGATAGCGGGTGCCAAAATTTCCTTTGATGTACATCTTATAATAACTAATAATATATAGTTTGTTCGGAACGATTGTCCGGTTCATTTTTTAATTTATTTGGGCAATTTAATAAGCACTTTATTTGCAAATATAAAATTACATCAATTTTACGGACCTTACTTATGGAATTTCATTGGGTATATATGTTATTATTGTCGTATGAAAATTACATCACATACATTATGAAGCAAATATAATTAACATTTTAAGGAAGGAATCGCACTTTTATTATTAATAATATAAGTAAAATCAATATTTTCACTAGGGAACTATATTTTTTTGTATGCTAAAAATAAATTTGTACAAGTAAAATAAAATCTTTAATAAGGGAACTCCACCGATCAGAATAAGAAAAAAAATATCTTCAATAGATAAATTATACCCCATAGGTAAATGCGGAATTAGATAAACTACAAGATCTCAAAACTTAAAATCATAAATCTAATGCTTGCGAAATATTCATCATAGTTTATTACTAAAGAGATTTAAATCGTATTTACCAATCATATAATAACACAAATTTTTATGTTATAAAAAAACGAACTTAGATTAAGAGAAATGCTTATATTTTGAAGGCTCTTGTTTGAGTGTTCTTGCTAAATATCATAGATAAAGTAATAGAGTAGAGGAAAAAAAATAAAAAAAATAAACGAAAAATAGGAAATTGGGAGGTAGCCTAAACGGAAAATGACTGGGAGAAAAGAAATAAAAAGCACAACGAAAAGGGAAAAGTCAGACAAGGTTCAAAATAAATTCCAACTTGAATTTTACACACAAGAAAAGCTTTCAAAAATGTCTACTAATTATGGCACCTTTGTCTAGTTTACGGATGGGGGTGGCAGGATCATATATTTAATCTAGTTTAAATTTTTTTTACATAAAATATACGATAATTTTACCAACCGAGCAAGTACCATACCATCCCTACCCATAAAGGTGGATCCGCCACTGAATACACGCAATGCTCTTAGGATGTAAAGCTTTTGGATTGTTACGATAATATTCACAGTTTATTACCAAAACAACATCTTGCTGCTATTTAGTAGAATTGGCTGTCCAATGTGTATTTACGTGGGATGCTCTCTCTTCTCTTAAATCGTAATCTTAATACACTTCTATTTTTTGTAAAATAGTTATTCTATTAAAATAGCAAAATTTCTGATCTTTCAAATTTTGCATAACTATTCATATTCTTGCATGCTTCGGAAGTTCTCATATAACTAAAATAACATTTATAATAGATCACAAAATTAAATCTCCCGGATATACTGTAAATTACATGCTACAACTAATGAAACTATGTAATAGTGTACGAGCTCTTTATCTATTTATACTATATTAAAAGCATGAAAACCTTTAGAGAAATATTGCTCGCCTTTTTTACCCTTTAAAAATAAGTTTTACATTGGACAAAATTGTAATTAAATTATTCCTCTAATATTTAGGAATTTAAACTTAATTAAAATTTTGGTTACAAAATCTTTCTTTATTTGAATAGTTTAGGACTTCCTAATATTTAGGACAAGGAGTAAATTAAGATCTTCTGAATGGGAATTAACATTAATTTTTAATAATTTCATTATTTTAGTAAAAGAAGAAAGAATAAGAAGGTGTTTAGTATTTGTAAAAAAAGTTCACGCCTTCTTTAACTTCAAATAGGAACAGTGCTACCGGTAATACTTAAGAATTTGTAACTCAATAGGAGTTTACAATTATCACTAGCATTGGGATTAAAACTTCTTAGTCAAAAGTTTGAACTCTTTTGGGAACTGTCACATAATTTTGATGTCTATCCAATAATTAAGTTCTTTATAAGAAGAACTCGATCAACTTTAGATTAATACAACTAACGTGGAGTGTGTTGGTATTATCGTGTTCAAAATCAAAAAAGCAAATAAACGTTAGTGTGTGTCCTTAAGGAATTTAATCCTCTTACTGTTGCCCAAGGTTATGGATTAATTCCTCTCAGGATAGAACGAAATAACTATTCTGTGATAGCGGCACTATAAATCACAGAATTTCAGCAAACTCAACAAACAGCGCAAATCACACTTGATACTTATATTTATTTGAAAAATAATGCAACAACGTAGAAAAGAAGGAAGAAATTTTCAGATTTTTCATGTAAGAAAAATGAGGCAAAGCCTCTAAATTTATAGACAATGAAAGAGTAAGATTAAGATGTGCAATCCAAGAGAAGGCTCTTCCGTTTTTCATTCACGCCTCTTTTCGTGTCGTGAATCAAGAGTCGGGAGTAAGGCAGCTTTTGCAACTCAACATTGATAGTCAGGTACAATATTAAGTTCACCTCAGTAATAGATGTATTCTTTTAACTAAGGAAGGAGGGATATTATTAATATATAAATGTTGCACAGGGATCCGTCATGGACCTTTGCACACATGTGTTGAATTCGTATGATAAAATATGAGCTTTACACCTCTAACTATAGATATATGTGTATTGATGAATTAGAATGATGGGTTATGATTTCTATCTTTTTAACAATTATGCAATGACTGAACTCACAAAGAGTAATGGTTGATGAGCTTTCATAACGTGCATCTAAGACCTATTTGGACGTCAATATTAAAGCCACTGTTACGTACTTTATTGCTATTGGAGTTTAATTTAGATCGTAATATTAGAATAATTTTATCTTTTAAGTCTATGACCTGAGGTGTAAAATATTATGACTTAGCTTTGAGCCACAATTAAGAAATGATCCCAACTAATATACTTTACATTGTTTATCAATATTTTGTATAGATTAAGGTTATTGGAGACCATTTGGTTGGTGTTCTAGATGTTGCAAGGTTGAGGAACTTGTCATTAATGAGGTAAGTGAGATTTTAAGCTTTGATGCTTGCTTTTCAAAAATCCGATTTGAAAGTGTGTTTTCTCTGCCTGGTCCATGTGTTGGACAAGCGTACGCTTGGTAGAATCGGTGGTCTTTGACTAGCTGCGAATATATTATTTTATGAAAAGTACAAATAAAAAAATATTATTTTTTAAGTTGTTTGATAGTTTGATACGGCTGTGAGCCGTTTGTTGAGTTTGATACGGTTGTGCGCCATGATGTTGAGTTTGATAGTTTGATTCGGCTGCGAGCCATGATGTTGAGTTTGATACGGCTGTGCGCCATGATGTTGAGTTTGATATGGCTGTGAGTGATGTTGGGTTTGATACGGCTGTGCGCCATGATATTGAGTTTGATACGGCTGTGCGCCATGATATTGAGTTTGATATGGCTGTGCGCCATGATGTTGAATTTGATACGGCTGTGCGCCATGATGTTGAGGCATTGTGCATGCCTTTGTACATCACCCGAGCATTGTGTATGCTTCTTGATATATTTGGGGCATTGTGTATGCTCTGTTACATATTTGAGGCATTGTGGTGCCGTTGTGAACTCGTAGATGTGTTGGTAAATTTCTTTCATTGCAATTATGACAAGTCCTTAGTGAGTACTCATGTTGGTTAATTCTTATTAACTCTGTTGATACACATATATGGAGTTATTATATAATTATCATATTTACTATATCATTCGTGTTGTGGTGTGTTTGTATTTTCTAACACTTGTTCCAGAGGTATTTAAAGTGGCGGGTCGAGGATTTTACTGGGTTATATTTACTATAACTCACTCCTTACCTGCATGTCTATGCAAATACCATTGGTGAAGACAAAGCTAATAGCTAACGAGTTTGCTAGAGTTGATTTAGTTATTGAGATGAGCCGCCGCATTGTTCGTGGAGGTTGCCAAAAGAATCTTTATCATTTATTCAAATGTCTTTTGTAATTCCTTAGATGCTCCATAATCTAGTGTAGAATTCGGGCTAGAGTTTTCATCTAATATTTTGAGATACTAATTGTTCAGAATTAATTATCAGATTATTTGGATACTCATAATTAATCAGATATTGCAAATTAATGTTAAGGTATGAAAGTATGGTTCGCTTGGCAGGTGGTGCTAGCTGGATGCCAGTCACGTCTAGAGCGTAATTTGGGACGTGAAAGCAACAATCTCCCACATGAACGGGGAATGAACATATGTGAAAAAACATGCATGAAAATAGTGTGTGATTCGCAATTAAGGAATAATCGCATCTGGATAAGTAGGTTTCCCTTTGAACTTTCCGTAGTGAACTTATGTCGGATATACTCGGTCAATCGGTAGATTTGATATCCTTCAACCGTCGAACTTTGGTGTATACCTAAACAACAACAAGTCACACAAGCAACCCTTAACTGTCTTTGGTTCTCATTGTTGTGTTCGTTTCAGCCATGGACACTGCCTGATTTCATAAGTGCATAGATAATTGGCCTTACGGAACTCGCCTTGAAGCGACTAACTCTTCACACTTACATAGGTGATTCCTAAACGTGTTATCCTGTAGATACACTATTTGATATACCCCATATCAAACTTAGAAACCATTAAAAAACCTTAATGCTTTATCCTTGGTACTGAACATTGTCTCATCACGATAATGGACCAAATTTTTTTTATTTGACAATGTTGAACAATCATTAATGACTTTGTTTGAGCTCCTTAAACCTAGATCTTAGGATCTCCAGTCTTCTAGGTAGATTTACCGCCACAATGACTTTTCCTTGGCCATAGTCTCATTCCCCTCGATGATCTTTCAACTACCTCTTTAGTTAGACTTTTTATAAATGGATCTGACACATTATCGCTTGACTTCACATAGTCAATTATGATAATTATCCTAGAGAGTAGTTGCCTAACGATTTTATGTCTTCGTTTGTTGGATCAAGAAGCTGAATGATTTTGAAGGTTGACAAATGAACTCAGAGTTGAACCAGGTCCATCACTGGAGACATATACATGCAGAGGTAATGGCACGTGAGGTGATCGCAAACCGGAGATGAGCACAATCAGTGATATGAAGATATATCTCCTGGTCGAAAAAGTTGCAAATTGATAGGGAGATGGACTCCTTATTCAGTAAGGACATAATCAAGATAGAAGAGGATCTAGGGAATTGAGATCAACTAGAACTCTTCCACCAAGGAAGAGTTGCATCAGAATTGGAAGAGCTGCATCCTAATTATAGTATATCTCCTTTTCTACGGTTCCTATATATTGTCAAGTGTTATTATTGAACATGCGTGCACAAACATAGAAGCAAAACAAGAATTGAGAACAAAATTACCAAAGCAATTTTGTAACCAGTTCGTGTGAGAATTTCCTGTGCGATTCTGAAGCTACTTGAACCAGCTAGAAGAACCAGTTCCATCTGTTGTCTTTTAGTCTAGTTTATTTGTAGTAGGTGATTACAAAGTGTATCTTTCAGCTTTATCTAGAAGCATTTGTAATAGATACTGAGTATTCAAGTTAGAGTTAACTTGAAGGTTGTCGCAAATAACTAGAGGCTAGTTTGCCACAAAGGGTTAGAGTTAATCCTTAGGTTTACAAAAGAGTTTATTTTGTAAATGCTGTTTGGCTCATTGATTTAGTGAAGAGTTTGGGAAAATCCTACTAGGAAGTAGGTCGTGGTTTTTTCACCTTTTGAGCCAGGTGTTTTTCACGTAAAATTGCCGTGTTCTTTATTTTCTGCAATTATTATTCCGCAAATTGTAGGAGTCGGAACACATAGAAGAACCTGGTCCTTCTATAACTACTGCACGCAAAAATTGGTCACCACACAAATCACCCCCTCTTGTATGATATTGACATAGATAATAACAATTGGTATCAGAGCAGGTTATCCTTGAAGAAGCTAACACCTTAAGAAAAGATCAAGATGAGTGCACCACCTGGGAACTGGGAAGGATAATCAACTGCTAGGCCACCACTTTTCAATGGCCAGTACTACTCATGGTGGAAGAATAAGATGAAGGATCACTTAATTGGAGAAGACTATGAACTAGGGGACATAGTCATTGACGGTCCTTTGGCCACCATGAAGAAGACTGCAGAAGGAGTAGATGTGCCAAAGACAAGAGCTGACTGCACTGCTGAAGACTTAAGAAAATAGGAAAAGAATGCCAAGGCCAAGAAGTGGCTTGTGTGTGGAATTGGTCCAGATGAGTACAATAGAATTTAAAGCTGCACCACTGCCAAGGAAATTTGGCNATGAACTTAGAAGGCAAACAATGAAGATGGATGCTCCCAAGAAGGAAAGAAGTATGGCACTGAGAATCACTGAGGGAACAGATCTGGAGGAAGATGAAATGGATATGATCACCAAGGAGTTCAGAAACTATCTCATCAGGAAAAAGGGCATCTCAAGAGGTGGAAACTACAACAAGGCAAAGGCACCAGAAAAACCCACCAACGAGGGATGCTACAAATGTGGAAAAACTGATCATCACATCAAGAACTGTCCTCAGTGGAAAGTTGAATGGAAAAAGGAATTGAATGAAGGAACCAGAAGAAGGAACTGGTTCATCCCAAGAAAAACACAACATCAACAAAAGCTATGGTTGCTGCTTGGGGAGAAAGTTCAGATGAAGAATCAGATGATAAAGATGGAGATGAGCAAGCACTCATGGAAATTGGCGAATCAGATGAGGAATCAGAGGTCAGTATATCTCATCTCAAAAACAAGATTAAGTTCTTATCCAAAGAAAAACTCTCCGAATTATTACTTGACTTCATTGATGATTCTGAAGAAATAAATAAAGAAAAAGAAAAACTGTCTAAGGAGTGTGTAATGTTAAAAGCAAAGTGTAAGAACCTGGAGCTCAGAGTAAGTGAATCTGTAAACGAAAACACTGCCTTAAAGAACTAGGTTCATCCACTTGAAACTAAGGTCTTAGAGTTAAAATCTGAAAATTTAAAACTGAAACTAGGAACTAGCAAGAAGATAGCTCACAACTCTCAACTCATATTAGAAGAAAATGTAGGAAGACTAAAGGATGAGTTTTATAATAGATATGAACAGATAAGAGTGCTAAAAGAGAAACTTAGAAAGGTCAAACATGAACTGGATCGAACATGCAATTGGAATAAATCTTCTGATGCCTTGACATGGCTTCAAGAAAATCACAGTAGCAACAAAAGAGGACTTGGTTTTGGGAGTCAACTACCTAAATGGGATCCCAAAATTAAGTACCTCACACTTCCTGAGAACAAAATCTGCACCCACTGTGGTAAGACTGGTCACTACAAAATTGAATGCAATGCAAAAGAGTAGGCCAGTCAAAGGAATAAAAGCTTTGTTCGAAAGAAAAATTAGCTGCCAAATTGGGATAGAAGGAGCTTAATTCATCCTTTTTATCATAGAAAAGGACCCAAAATAGTTTGGGTTCTTAATACTAACCCATGATTTTCTCTTGCAGGTTCAAGTGAAAGGGAGTAGTCAAATATGGTACTTGGATAGTGGCTGCTCAAAGCACATGACAAGGAACAAGGAACAATTACTTTCACTTGAAAACCTCAAAGGAGGAAATGACTCCTTTGAAAATGGGAAGAAAGGTGAAATTATTGGGGTTGGTAAGGTAGGTAAGGATGACACACGTTCCATTGAGAATGTTTACTTGATAGATGGCTTGAAATATAGCCTAATCAGTGTGTCACAATTGTGTGACAGAGGTAACCTGGTTGCATTCACTTCTACAAACTATTTTGTGATTATTATTATCACTAACAAGATTGTTTTGCAGGGAAAAAGAGTGAATAATATCTATATCATAGACCTGCCCACACTATCAGAAAACAAATTAACTTGTTTGAGTGTGTTGGACAGTGATCCCCTCCTTTGGCACAAAAGACCTGGACATGCTAGCTTAAATCAACTCAACAAACTAGTCTCCAATGACCTAGTGATAGGTCTCTCTAACAATAAGTTCAAGGAAGACAAAGTTTGTGAGGCTTGTGCAAGGGGGAAGCAAGTAAGATCATCTTTCAAAAGCAAGAAAATGGTAAGTACCACCAGGACGATGGAACTGGTCCATATGGATGTATATGGTCCTATGAGAACATTAAGCAGAGGTGGTAAGAGATATGTAATGGTGCTTGTTGATGACTATTCTAGATTTACCTGGACATTGTTTCTAACATCTAAAGATGAATCGTTTGACATGTTTACTTCCTTTTTTAGAAAAATATAAAAACAATTAGGAAATCAACTTGCATCAATAAGGTCTGATCATAGCACTGAATTTGAAAACGCAAAGTTTGCTGAATTTTGTGATGAAAATGGCATAGATCATAACTTCTCTGCCCCTAGAACTCCACAACAAAATGGAGTTGTTGAAAGAAAGAACAGAACCCTTGAAGATATGGGTAGAACCATGCTTCTTTCTAGTAAACTACCTCATAGCTTCTGGGCAGAAGCAATAAACACTGCATGCTACATCATAAATAGGTGCATGACTAGACCACTTTTAGAGAAGACTACCTATGAGTTACTTAAAGGGAGAAAGCCCAATATATCCCATCTTAGGGCTTTTGGCTATAAGTGCTTGTGCACAACAATGGCAAGGACTCCCTAGGTAAGTTTGATCCCAGAAGTGATGAGGGAGTATTCTTGGGATATTCTTCACATAGTAAGGCTTATAAAGTGTATAACAAAAGAACTATGTGTGTTGAAGAGAGTGTGCATGTTGTTTTTTATGAAACTAACATTCTCTCTGAGAGACGGGAACAAGTAGATGAATAAATTGGGATGGTCAGAAACTTAGACCAAACTGGAGCGACACTGGAGGAAGGAACGGGTGATGAACTAGGTTCATCCATCCCATGCAACATGCCAGGGGGAACTGAGCAACTAACTAATTTCCAAACCTCATTGTAACCTGTCCCTGATCCTGCTCCTCAACAACAAGACACTGTAGGATCTTCAAGTAATACCCAGTTGGTTGTAAAACCACATAGAATTCAAAGCTCATACCCCATGGAGAACATTATAACTGATCCAACATCTGGAATCAGAACCAGATCCTCTTTGAAAAATCTATGTGCGTTTGATGCTTTTCTATCCTTGATTGAACCTAAAAATATTACTGAAGCTTCGCAGGATGCAAATTGGGTAAATGCAATGCAAGAAGAACTCAACCAGTTTGAAAGGAGTCAAGTTTGGCATCTGGTACCCAGAACCTTTGATAGATCAGTGATTGGCACAAAGTAGGTATTCAGATTCAAGCTTGTTGAAGATGGAACTGTTACACGAAACAAGGCAAGATTGGTGGTTCAAGGATACAGTCAGGAGGAAGGAATAGACTATGATGAAACCTTTCCTATAGAAAGGTTGGAAGCAGTTAGGCTCCTCATAGCCTTTGCTGCTTACATGGAATTCACCCTTCATCAGATGGAGGTCAAGAGTGCTTTCCTGAATGGCTATCTCAAGGAAGAAGTCTTTGTAAAGCAGCCTCCGGGGTTTGAAAATAAGGAGAATCCTGATCATGTGTACAAGCTTGACAAAGCACTGTATGGACTCAAACAATCTCCAAGGGCATGGTATGAAAAGCTTTCAAAATTCCTGCTAGAACATGACTACAAGAGAGGTAAAATTGATAGCACCTTATTCTCGAAGGAAAAAGGTAAAGATCTCTTGGTAGTGCAGATATATGTAAATGACATAATCTTTGGGGCAACTTCTGAAAAGCTTAGTAAAGAATTTGCTAAACTAATGGGGAGTGAATTTGAAATGAGCATGATTGGTGAGCTTAACTTCTTTTTAGGCTTACAAATTAAATAAAATTCAAATGGAACTATGAGCCATCAGCAAAAATATCTGAAAGAATTGCTTAAAAGATTTAAAATGGAAGACTCAAAGGAAATTGACACTCCTATTGCAACAACCACAAAACTAGATTAGGATGAACCAAGACTCTATCTATAATAAGCCTTTACTAAATCTAGTACCTATCCCAAATTCGAACCAGTTCCAAAGAGTCAAATCAAATTAAAATAGCCTAGATTATAGGGGAGTCATAACCGTCACTTATCACCTGCCACTCCTGAACCGATTAGACTCCCACTTGACCAAAATTACATCCGTTGTGTATTTATTAACCAAGCCTTTAAAAACCCATCATCACTTTTCTAATCTCTCACTTTTTTCTTAAAGCCATAACCGTCGAAACCCTTTCAACATACTACTCTAACACCTTGATCCTGATTTTCTTTAACAAAAATCATCACCATGGCTAACACTCCACCTCCTACTCCATCCTCCTCAACCACACCTGACTACAGTATCACTCTTGAAATGCTGGTTCCACTCCGTCTCAATCAAATTCCTCCACCCCATCTCAATCGCAACCCACCATCCCTCAAAACAACCTTGTTCTGTCTTCTCCAACCACTCCCGTTGTACAACTAAGCCCAAATTCAGAACCCAGGAGAAGGCGTGTGAAAATACTCGCCAGAAAGACTGTGGCCTCTGGCTCTCTAGCTAGGAAATTGAACGCAAAGCTTCAAGCTAGCCAGGCCCAAGAATATGAGAATTCCAATGACTCTTTCAACTCCGCCAATGAGGGGGAAGTAACTGGTTCGTCTGATTCTAAATAGGTAACATCTAAAATTGAGTCTGAGCTAGTCACTTCTGAAAATAGGTTTGTTTTAATTGGGTCTGTAGTGGATGTGGAGATTCCTGATAGAAGAAGAAGAGGCAGAAGTACTGTGAGGGGAACAGGGGAAGGAGGTACTCCATTGGCAATTTGTGGGTCTGTCCCAGTGGTTGTTGAAGAAGGTGCCAAGGATTTAGGGGGAAGTAATTCTAGAGAGGCTGCAGAGGGGCTGGAAAATCTTTAACATGCAACCGATGAACCTGGTTCGTCGATTGAAGAAACTTTGGCTGATTTTATGAGAAAGTTAGGGGAGAGATATAAACCGAAAAAGAAGAAGACACCCAAGACCAAGAAAGTTGCTCCTCCAGTGGAAAGCAAGAAGATAAAAGCCACTCCCTCTGTTGATGCTTCCATTCCTAGAGGTCGCACCACAAGGAGTGAAATTAGGCAGAGTGAAGAGGAGTTGCAGAAGACTTTGAGGGAGAGTAGGAGAAAGAAAGCTGAAAAGGGGGAGGCAAAAGTGTTTGAGCCCGCAGAGGCTGTTGATGTTGAGGAGATGGACCTGGTCCATCAAGAGGAAAAAATGGCAGAAGTTGAGTTTCAGACACCTAAATCAAAGAAGGCCAAGACTTCTTCCAAGAAGTCAGCATCTGTGTCTGCTACATCCTCGACTGTTGCTAGAGGGCTATTTCCACAAAGAAATCAAAGAAGGCTCAGGTTGATGATGAGGATTGGAGTGGTGAAGAAGCAGAGGAGTCTGGTGGAGAGACAGACAAGTGAAAAAATTTGGGAAGCGCACGATACGAAAGGGAAGGTTGCTGAAGGATCTTGAAGAATCTGGTATCCAGTCAAGTGAAGGGGGTTAATATCTCTTTTGATGCCAAGGAGCTGGGTGAAATTCTTGGGATTCCCGCTGAGGGGTATGATGATTATATAAGACAACAGTGGCCAAGCTTGGATGACTTTCCTTCTGCACTACAAATCACCAGGAGGTTCAGTGATAATGCTGAAGAAGTGGAACCAAGGGTTGTGTTCAAAACCGAGATGACACCTCAACACAAAGTGGTGTTTGAGTTTGTCAATAAATGCATACTGCCCAGGCAAGAGAGGATGCACTTAGCAAACTACATGGATTTAACTCTCATGGAATGCCTGGACAGTGGAAGGCAAATCAACTGGCCCTCTTTCATAATTCAGTTGCTGGATAGGGTGGTGAATGGATCCAAGGCTCATGCTATCCCATATGGGATCATCCTAACGACTGTGCTGGCTCACTTTAAAGTGCCCGTGAAGAAAGAGAAATGGACACTGTCAAGGACCATTTTGGGAAGAGCACGCTTTTGACATGCGATTATGATGTGAATGTTCCTGCTGATGAACCTGGTTCATCAAGGAAAACACTTGTGAATAGCAAGGTTAGGGAGCTTGTGCATGAAGGGGGGTTAAGGATGCTGAAATCCTTCGCCTGAAGACCCTCCTTGTAGAGGTTGAGGCTGAGCGGGATGCTCTCAGATCTGAACTGGCTAATGAAAAGGAGAAGAATGCAGGGATTCTTCAACAAATGCTCTCTCTTCTCCAAACAAAGAACCAAACCTCCACCCCTTCCCAGCCTTATGTGTCCAGTGCCGTCCCTCACCCCTCTATGACCCAGTTCGGGATTTATTTTTGATATCCTTTGCTCATGCTTCTAATTGTTTTTAGTTCATTATGTGTTTAGTGCTTGAACCATGCTTTTATCAATGAATTATGCTATTTTTGCTCGTACTCATTGTGTCTCACTTTCCTTGATAGTTTACAGCCTTGGTTCACTATTGATGATTAATACGTGTTTGCATGTAGTTGCCTCAGTGGCCATGAGTAATTATTATAAATCTGGTAATTCTAACACTTTGAAACTTTTTGATGATGCCAAAAGGGGGAAGATGTGCTATATTGAAAATTGTGATATTTATAACCTAATGAAACTGGTTCTTTATGATAAATGCTTAATACTATAAAAAGTGTCAATGTTAGATTAAAGTGATTACAAGACTAAGCACAGAGTTTGTCATCATCAAAAAAGGGGAATTTGTTGGATCAAGAAGCTGAATGGTTTTGAAGATTGACAAATGAACTCAGATTTGAACCAGGTCCATCACTGGAGACATATACATGCAAAGGTAATGGCACGTGAGGTGATCGCAAACAGGAGATAAGCACAATCAGTGATCTGAAGAGATATCTCCTGGTCGAAAAGGTTGCAAATTGATAGGGAAATGGACTCCTTATTCAGCAAGGACAGAATCAAGATAGAAGAGGATCTAGGTAGTTGAGATCAACTAGAACTCTTCCACCAAGGAAGAGTTGCATCATAATTGGAAGAGCTACATCCTAATTCTAGTATATCTCCTTTTCTACGGATCCTATATATTGTCAAGTGTTCTTATTGAACATGCACGCACAAACATAGAAGCAAAACAAGAATTGAGAACAAAATTACCAAAGAAAATTTTGTAAGCAGTTCGTGTGCGATTCTGAAGCTACTTGAACCAGCTAGAAGAACTAGTTCCATCTGTTGTCTTTTAGTCTAGTTTATTTGTAGTAGGTGATTAAAAAGTGTATCTTTCAGCTTTATCTAGAAGCATTTGTAATAGATACTGAGTATTCAAGTTAGAGTTAACTTGAAGGTTGTCGCAAATAGCTAGAGGCTAGTTTGCCACAAAGGGTTAGAGTTAATCCTTAGGTTTACAAAAGAGTTTATTTTGTAAATGCTGTTTGGATCATTGATGTAGTGAAGAGTTTGGGAAAATCCTACTGGAAAGTAGGTCGTGGTTTTTTCACCTTTTGAGCCAGGTGTTTTCCACGTAAAATTGCTGTGTTTTTTATTTTCTGTAATTATTATTCAGCAAATTGTAGGAGTTGGAACACATAGAAGAACATGGTCCTTCTATAACTACTGCATGCGAAAATTGGTCACCACACAAATCCCCTCCCCTCTTGTGTGGTATTGACATAGTTAAATAACAACCATATATGACAAGATTTTCCGTTATACATAATGCTCCCGGCCCTTCCTATTGTCGCTTGACCATGTCAATGCATGCATATAGGTTCCAAAGGTTTGGATCAAAATGGAATATCTTCCGAGAAATTCCAGATCCATTCAGCTTCTTCACCAGCCTTGTCTAAAGCTATGAACTCAGACTCCATTGTAGAGTGGGCAATACATGTCTGTTTGGGCGATTTCCAAGATACTGCTCCTCCACCAATGGTTTAGAATCAATTCAACCAGTGATCTAATTTGCATCACTATACCCCTCTATTATCGCGGGATACTTATTGTAGTGCAATGCAGAATTTTGAGTATATTTAAAATATTTCAAGACTCGTTTCATTGTTATGGAAGTTCAATACAAACTTTCTTATGTCGTAGACTAATAGGTCTCGACTTTCTATTGCATATTAGAGTATTGACTATAATTAATGTATCAATAGTATATTATAACAACAACTGGAATGATTTGCATCACTTGTGGCCACAACCTTTTAATATATAACACATTTATCAATCATTCCGCCATTTTCAAGAATTTGTATCTTATTTATTCATATGCCTATATGATATGAAAATTATATCACCTCCATTCATGAAACAAATCCAACTTGCAATAGATTTTGGTCATGTTCATCGGTTGGTTCACGCCATTATAGACCAAAGTATCAATACATTCGTTCATGAACGTCATGTTTATACAAAATATATAAACGCGCTTTTCATGAAAAGTCACAGCCTTCCAGGTCACATCCTTTCATAAAAGAGCTAAACATTATAAATGTTCAAGAAAGAACAAATCATTCCTGGAACGACACGTAATTAACTTTCGAATTTGTAGTTTCATCACTAGTCGTCATCACTAAGACTGAACAGGTAATGAATTCACCGACTATCGTATCAATATCCCTAAGGATTCGTGGGGTTCGAAGAATCGTATCATCTAATTCTTCTAGATAATATATACATCCCGTCTAGCAATAGCTTTTGTTATGCATAAGCTAAATGCCCCCACATTTCACATGTTTCATGTGCCTTTTCTATCAACATATTGTAATGACTTGACCAGTCATTTTGATCTCTAGCGCGTTCTTCGACGGTTTGAGGCCATGAGCAACTTTACTTCAGGTATTATGACTTGTACGCATGGTCGGAGGAGTTTTGGAGTTGATTTGGAAAGAGAATTCTCGTTTCGAAAGTTTTAAGTTGGAAGAATTGACTAAGGTTGGATTTTTGAGTAAACGACCTCAGAATAGGGATTTTTAAGGTTCCAGTGGGTTTGTATGATGATTTCATACTTGGGCATATGTTTGGATCGGGTTTTGGATGACCCGGGAGCGTTTCAGCGCATGCTGTGGAAATTAGCATTCTTGGAACAATTTCGTAAATTTGGTTTGAAGTTCATTTCAATGTTATCGATGTATGTTTGGGATTCCGAGTCTGGGAATAGCTCCGTTTGGTGATTCTGGTATTGGGAGCGCGACCGGATGTGGATTTGGAGGTTCGTAGGTCATTTCGAAGTCGTTTGTCAAAAGTTATAAATTTGAAGGTTTTTGAGAAGTTGGACCAGAAGCGGACCTTTTGATATCGTGGTCGGAATCCGATTTCGGAAGTTGGAGTAGGTCCGTAATATCAAATGTGACTTGTGTACAAAATTTGAGGTCAATCGAGCGTGATTTGATAGGTTTTGACATCGAATGAAGAAGTTTGAAATTATAAAGTTCATAAAGCTTGAATTGGAGTGAGATTCGTGGTATTAGCATTGTTTGATGTGATTTGATGCCTCGAGTAGGTCCGCATTATTTTTTGGAACTGGTTGGTGTGATTGGACGGGGTCACGGGGGCCTCGAGTGGATTCCGGGTGGTTAACAGATCAAAAATTGAATTTGAGGAAGGGCTTAAGCAGCTGAGCATCTGGTGTGATTGCACCTGCGTGAAGAAGGCCGCGGGTGCGAGCCTGCAAGAGCGGGAATGGACTCGCAGAAGAGGATTTTGCTGGGGGAGGCGTGGACTGCAGATGCGGTCGATATCCGCAGAAGCAGGACCGCACCTGAGCGCGGGGAGCCGTAGAAGCGGAGGCGCAAAAGCGAATGGTGGCCGCAGATATGGAGTTGAGGGGTCTAGTGGAAGACCACAGAAGCGGTAGTTTGGCCGCACCTGCGGAACCATAGAAGCGGTCAAGTGACCGCAGGTGCGAAAATCGGGGCTGGGCAGTGTCTTCTTTAAAATGAGGGTTTGGCTCTATCTCATTTAATTTCGCCCATGGGACCCGATATTGGAGCACATTGGAGTGCCATCTTCATCAATCGTAATGGGGTAAGTGCTTTCTTCACAATTTTGAGTTAAATACATGAGTATATATGGATTTGAACATGAAAATTAGTGGAAATATTGGGTTTTCGGTAGAAGCTTTAGAAATTGGTATTTTTGGATTTTGACCACGAAATTAGACATGGAATTGAGAATAAATTATATATTTGAGTTCGTGATGTCATGGGCAAAGTTTATCTTCGAAAATATTCAGAATCCGGGCACGTGGGCCCGAGGGTGATTTATCGATTTTTCAAATGGAGTCGAGAATTATCGTAAATAGAATTATAATGAATATTTGAGTATATATTAATGAGTTTGAATCATTATTGACTAGTTTTGGAGCGTTGAGCATCAGTTTGAGTCGTCGGGAGGGCTTGGAAGCCGGTTATGGAACTTCGTAGCGAGGTAAGTCTCTTTTCTAACCTTGTAAGAGGGAATTAACCCCCTTAGGTGAAATAAATTAATATGTGCTCCTATTTGTGGGGGCTACGTACGCACGAGGTGACGAGAGTGTGTGCATAGCTACTATTATGCTTAGGTCCAGGTAGTCTAGGACCCAAAAGCATGTTTTGCTTATAATATTTGCAACCTGATTGTCAATCTAAAATGCTTAAATTATATTGCACTTGGTAAATAAACTTCTAAAAGGCTAAACAACATTTTCTTGAATGTTAAAAAAGGAATTGCCATTTCCTTGGATATTCGCCCTTTGATGAATTCTTGATTAACTGTTTGAATGTGTTTATCTTTAGTGGAACGGGCCGAACGCCTCGGTAGATTAAATAGATGCATCTATGATTCACGCCATTCGACCCTCTGGCAGTGCACAATTTAATATTATGTTAGATCGGGACGTACATCCTCGGCATGATTTGCGCATGCTTGTATTGCTTGCCTTGAATTTTATAAATAATGATATTGCCTCCCTGGTCTGAGATAAATTGATAAATGATGAAATATGGATTTGGAAACCTCTTATTATTAAAAGAATTATTTACTTGCTTCATGATTTCTTTGAGGTTCATTGTCGTTTTAATAAATCCACGACTTATTATATTATTGATGGCCATAGTAAGTGTCAGAGTCGACCTCTCGTCACTACTTCTTCGAGATTAGGCTGGATAATTACTGGGTACACGTTGTTTTTATACTCATACTACACTTGCTGTGCATTTGTGTTGCATAGGCACATTCATGCCTAGTGGACTCGTTGGGCGCATCGACATGGTTGATATGGAGATTTGGGTGAGCTGCATCTCTCGAGACGACCCGCAACCAACAGAGTCTCTTTCAGAGTATTGTATTTTCTTTTCTGTCCAACTTGTATTCCGGACAGTTATTGTATTGTCACACCTCCTTTTTTTTATACACCCCTAAGGGTATGGGAGTTTTTCCACTTAAAATGACATTATTCGAAATGGGATTATTTTATTTATTAGAGTCGCCACTTGGAATAGTTT